>BSBK01007367.1:1472500-1757500 GCA_027943335.1 Chamaecyparis obtusa
AAGGACATAATATTTAGATGAGATTAAAAATGTGAAGAATCATTTACATTAGTTAAAAATTATCTCATGAATCCACCTACTTTGATGCCACCAATAAGGGGAAATCCATTGATTTTGTACATCTCAGTGACAAAACATGCTTTAGGAGCACTCTTAGCTCAAGAGGATGAAAATGGTAAGGAAAAAGCCATCTATTACATAAGAAGGACATTGGTAAAATATGAGCTGAACTACACATTTATAGAAAGAGCATGTTTGGTAGTAGTTTTTGCTTCACAAAAAATATGACATTATATGCTATCTCATAAAATCAGACTTATATCAAAAATTGATCCATTAAAATATCTCTTAAGAAAAACAGGCCCCACGAGAAGATTGGCCAAATGGGTCATGGTTCTAAGCGAGTTTGATATTGAATATGTGGATTGAAAAGAAATCAAAGGCCAAGTAATAATAGATGAATTAGCAGAGTCACCATTACAAGATGAATATCATATTCAAGTAGAATTTCCAAATTCAAAGATAATTAATGTTGAAGCAAAGACATGGAAGTTATACTTTCATGGCTCTTACACCCAACATGGATCAGGTGTAGGAATATTACTAATTACTCCTCAAGGATAAATAATCCGTAAGTCATACAAGATACTATTTCCATGTACAAACAATATAGCTGAGTATGAGCCACTAGTTATCGACATCAAATTAGCATTGGAATGGAAGGTGACAGAGTTGCATATATTTGGAGATTCTCAATTGGTCATTAATTAAATAAATGATGAGTATCAAACCATAGATGATAAATTGATACCCTAAAAAAACATGATTGAATATCTCAAGAAGTACTTCACATTGATAACATTTGAACAAGTGTCGAGAGACAAGAACAAAGTAGCAGATGCAATGACTACATTAGCTTCACTTCTCCAAATGCCCAATCAAAGCGTCGGATATGAATTCTTGGTAGAAGAAGTTGGACAACCTGCATTTGACCCTTCTCATCCCCACACCATTTTCCTATTAGTGGGAGATGAATCACCTTGGTATGGATCCACTTATACGTACCTAAAAGACCAAACTTTACCCATGGACCAAACCCAAAACCAAAAGAAAAGTTTCATAAGACAAGCCTCTCATTATACCCTAGTATCCAACACATTGTATCGTAAAAGTCTAGATGAAATGTTTTTAATGTGTTTAGAGGAGGAATCAACTTTAGCCTTACAAGAAATCCATGAAGGAATTTGTGGGTCACATTGAAATGGGTTAACTTTAGCTAAGAAACTCCTTAGGATAGGATATTATTGGCCTTCTATGGAAAAATATGCTTGTAACTTTGCAAAAACTTGTTAGAAATGTCAATACCATGGGAATCTAATTCATGTGCTAGCACAAGAACTACATACAATGATTACACCTTGGCCATTTTATCAATGGGGTTTGGACTTAATAGGGATGATTTATCCACCATCCTCAAATGGTCATAAGTTCATCATCGCAACAACTAAATATTTTACCAAATTGATGGAAGTTGTATCATTATCCACTACCACATGAAAGAAAATATCCATGTTTATATTGAATCACATAATTTTTAGGTATGGTGTTCCTCACGCCATCATAACAGATAATGCAAGACATTTCAAGAATAAGGACTTGAAAGAACTATGTACAAAATTTCATGTGGTACATCACTCATCTTCAATAGATTACCCACAAGGTAATGAAGAAGCCAAAGCTACAAATAAAAACATCTTGAAAATATTGAAGAGAATAGCGGATAATTTAGGTAGGGATTATCATATTAAAAAAAACTTGACTTTATGGGCTTATAGGACAAGTATCAGAACACCAATAGGAGCTACGTCATTCTCTTTAGTTTATGGGCAAAAGCAGTTTTACCTTTGGAGGTAGAAATCTCATCTTTAAGAGTCTCATTGCATGGATTGTTAAATGAAGAAGACTATAGGGTTGCTAGGTTACAAGAATTGGAGCTCTTATATGAAAGACATCAACAAGCCTTCGAACATTTAAAAGTGTATCAGAATCAAATGTCAAGGAACTACAACAAGCATATCAAACCAAGGACATTTCAAATAGGTGATCTATTTTTTGCAAGAAAACCCTAAAAATCAAGTAGAAAGAGAGAAGAAAGGTAAATGGGAAGAAAAATAGTTAGGACCTTTTGTGATCACTTCTTCTTTTGGAACATACACCTACAAACTAGTTGATTGTGAGGGAGAAGATTTGCAAGAACCCATCAATAGTATACACCTAAAAAGGTTCTACACATGAAGCAAATGAAAGGGTATAGAGAAAAAGAGTATCAGAAAATCAGATGAGAGAGCATCATATTTATTGTACATAGTCAAAAGAGATCTTGAAAATCCAAAAAAATTGAAAAAAAAAAAGAAGAAAAAAATTAGAAAAGCAGAAAAGATAAAAAATAGTAAAAAATTGAGCATGAAGAAATTCAAAAATATTAAAAAATGATCCTCAAAAAGATGTTGTCTTGGTGAAAACCTAGCAAATAGGTGCCTTGATGATATGAAATACAAAAAAATTGAAAAGGAGAAAAAGTGCCTTGGTGAAAACCTAGCAAACAGGCACCTTGGTAGCAAAAAAAGGGAAAAACTTGAAAAACAAAAAAAGAGCAAATCAATTCAATCGGTGAAAAATTGGTAAACAAGCACCATTGAAAGTCCAAGTTAGTCTCATGCCTAGTTGTCATCCTTGTAAATATTGTATTCGCTAGCATTTGTATATATTACATAATAAAACCCCACAATTGCATTTGCAAGTACCTAAATCTTTTGTCACCAATCTGAAAAATGTCCCAAGTCCAACAAGGCAACAACATCAAATCGGGGGAAAATATATCCTATGAAGAGGAAGGATTCATCAAAGAAAACATCAATTGACACCAAATCAATTCATCAAAACACAAGTGAAACACTTACATGATCAATCCTAATCCAAACAACAATCAAACAAATACAAATTTTGATCCAAGATCTCACAAAGACCTTATCTTTATTAGGATTAAAAATATGAAATGGATGAAACTATACTTGACATATGGATTTGAAAAATGAAGGAAATTTTTTCTAAGTGTTGACTTGATTGATGAAATCATGTCTTTCTAGAGAATCGATGAAGTCTTGAACCAGATAAGTAATGATGAAAGCATGATATTTTATTGGTTTCTGAATGAGTCTCTTAAGATCAAGGTTTTAAAGTATGTTTCATTCATCTAATGACATGATCATCAAAGAATCATCGAGGACATGTACATATGGCAAAACTAAGTGTTGGCATTAAGCAGGATTGCCACTAGTGACAACACTTATTTGCATTCTCAGTGCAAACCGAGCATAACAGTGCAAACCGAGCAGAATAGTGCAAACCGAGCAGAATAGTGCAAACTGAGCAGAACAGTGCAAACCGAGCAGAACAGTGCAAACCGAGCAGGACAGTGTAAACCAAGTAACATTATGTCTACCGAGTCACCAGTATTTACCGAGTTTGAAACCTACCGAGTGGTTAGTATGAACCGAGCCTTCACTTCTATCGAGTGCATGATGATGCCAAGTAATGCAGTGGACGCTGAGTATCAGAAAGTCACCGAGTTAGTTTGCAGGAACCGTGTAACCATACTTGGGCCGACTTAGTAGCACTTATGTTTATTTGTCAAGCCGACTTTGTAATTGTAATTTAATTGTTTAGACTTGTATATAAACAATGTTGTAAAAATTACCAAGATGTAATTAGTATGAATGTGAAAAAGAAAAAGAAAGAAAAGTAGAGATAAGCGAATTACAAAGGGCTACAGCAGTATAAGGAGCAGCAAAGACAAATTCATCATAGAAGGTGATCAGTACATCAGCAAATCTCAATCAACAATCCAGTTGCAAAGCAAGAGATCTACTATTTCATCCTAACAGGTGAATCAGCTTGAAATCCTTTAACCGGGTAGACTTAACAGTCTTTTGTAAAATCTCTTTACCGAGTACATACTTCTTTTGTAAGTTTGTAAAAATCCTCTAACAAGGTGGACCTAGCAGTCCTTATTGCTCCTAGCAGGGCAGATCATCAGAAGTGATCAATTGTAAGCCTTAACCGGCCAACTTTATACTGCAGTACTAAAGCTTTGTGGGTTTCATCCCCACCCTAGTTTTACTTTCTTTTTGGAAGGTTTCTAGGTAACCAAATCTATGTGTCATTGTTGTGAATGCTTTTAAGTTTCATGCTTTCTATATGCAAAAGGATAAAGTGAACTATATGTTAATACATCTGAAAGAAAATTTCAAAGTTACTGATTCACCCCTCCCCTCTCAGTAACTCAGTTAATTCCTGAATATTTCCAACACTAAGATCTTTGTTTGTTTACGCAACAAGATACCTTGGATATTTTGATGTCCAATATCATAATACCAAAATCCACTTGCAACATAGAATCTGACAAAAGCAGTATTCATACTCTCATGATTGACTTCAATCAGTGATAGTTGTACCAAGAATAGGAATGCAACATGAAAAGGAAATCGGTATTCATATCACCATGGTTGAACCAGTGATGATTGTACCAAATTTTAGGTCTCAAAAATTGCTCAATGATGAATATAAGCTCCTAATTTGTCAATAGTGATAGCTAGTTGCATCCATCCTAGATTAAATGCATTTAAGTTGTTTTTTTTCTTAAGCTCAAAAAATGATTTGAAAAGAGAAAAGAGGGGGTGGAGTTAAATCTAAATCAAAATCAAAAGCTCATCAAAAACCTTATATGATAGAATGTGTTGGAAATAAAAAATCAAAATCAAAGGTACATTGCATTACATTAATTGCATTTAGATTCATTCATCATCTTATCATCCACATTTGTTTTAGATCCTTTCTAAAGTTGCATTAAGTTCATTTTAAAAAATTGCATTGCATTAAATTGCATTCATTTTAGATCCCATATTGTAATTGCATTCATGTCATTACTCATTTTAGCTCACATTAAGAGGTTATTAATTACGTTGCATCTAGTTCATTCCAAACATTGCATTTAATTTCATCTCATTAGTACATTGCATTATTCATTAAGGTACATTCATTAGGGTTCATTACATTTTACATTTAGGAGTATAAATGTATTTAGTGAATCATTGCATTGCATTAGGTCATAACTACATTCATCTATCATTGCATTCATCATAATCATTAAATCATCTAAATCCATACATTACATCTCATTTACATCACATTCCATTGCATTACAGCATCCAGTGCATCATATAAATACATACATTTATCATCACATAGAATTAATCATTAAATCATAAAACCAGTAAATATTCATCATTGAATAGCATAAACATTAATCCATATTAAATGCATCCATCTACTCTATGTCATAAATAAGACATCCTCATTAGCATAAATAGACATAAACATGTGCATTCATATCATATAATGCATTTGAAAAGCATAAAAACATAGCATATAAAAATAAATCATATAGATGTATATATCATATAAAGCACCTGAAAAGAAGTCCAACACATGATGACATCATATAATGTAAACCTATTAAAGAAAATACAAGTCCATGGTATCGTCAAATGTCTATCTCAAATAAGTGAATCAGAGTCCATCCAACATGAAAAGTATCGATCATAAAAAACATCATCTGATAAAAGAATAATAAGTACAATGTCTCAATATAAAAAAAATCATAATGTACATTGAAAGAATGGCTCAATAATATCTCAACTACTAGAACCGTTGGCACAATCAGTACCAGGACCTATATCAGGACCTTGACTAGAGCTCACATGTAACCCATGCTGACTCATAGCAGTCATAAATGTCTGCATCAGCTCACTTAGTTGTGTCACCTACTATCTCATCTCTGACATCTTTGACTGCAAAGACTAAACATCAAAGGCTAATTTTGATGTAGGAGTCTATAGAGGAACCTATGGAGGAGGACCCTGTGGTGGAGGAGCCATAGAAGAAGATGGAATAGAAGAAGAAGATGGAAGAACAGAAGAAGATGGAATAGATGAAGAAGATGGAATCTGAATAGAAGGAAGAGGACCCTGTGGAGGAGGAGGTGCCAAGGGTGCATGTGCCTGATCTACTAATATCTGGGCCACCTATGCATCTATATCTACAACTACTTGTGCACCTGCTAGTCTGTATACCCGAACTCTATGCTGACCCCATTTGGCTAGTCTATCCACACCCACTTGATGAAGTGCTCTAAATGGACCACCCCTAATCCTAACTCATCCACCTCTCATGTGAACTTCACCTCTGACCAGAGTGGGGGCAACAATAATAGGAATCACAACCCTACCTCCTCATCTCGCTCTACTAGCCTGTTATCCCCAATGACCCCATCTCCCACCACCACCGCCATCTTCGCCATCATCATTCGACTACTCCTTGATTTTGGGCACTGGCTCTGTTAGATCAATAAATCTAGGAAATGGGTTTTGTAAGAACCACTGAGCATAATTGTCGGTCATGTTGGCATTAACAATGTGATCTCTCATATCCCATGCAATGTGGGGTAGTTGCAACAAATCCTCTTGAGTTGTTCGGTAATCAATTAGAGGACCCCAAATGGATCTCTCCACCTATAATCAAGCATAAATGACCAACCCCTATGGCATCCCATGTATCTACCCAAACTATTGTAAAACCCACTAGAAACAAAACTACTCAATAATCAAGGGCATCTGCCTTATCATCCAACGTGGCATAAACATATAGGGAAGCTCAGATGCATCCTCGGGCCACAACTCGCATCCAATATATGGTCTCCACACCACCTGATTAATATCATCAATGATGTGCAGCCAGTAATCCACCTTTCCCAGGTGGGCCTGCACAACCATCCCCTCATATATCCATGTGAAAGACCATCCGTGATCTCAATGCCAAACTACAATGGGCCTAGTGATGGGAATATGCTCCCATGTCTACAACTTTAGAAGTACTACTTCGATAGAAAGAGTAGCACCTCGCCGATATACAATGTCATGTAGCTCATAATAAAACTAAGCTAGCACACAAGAACCCCAATCAAACCTACGAGGATGGGCGATCATATCCTCAAAGATCCTACCCCAGCCAACTACAAATCCATGTCCCCATCGGTCAGGAACCAAGAAACCACCAACAAGGACACCAAGTACTACTAGAAGCACCAAGAAAGAAGTAAACTGAGCCCACTAGATGGTCTCATCTCCAATGGTAGGATCAACAAAGAGACATCTACATATTGTACCATCATAGACCTTATCATAATCAACAATCTCCCCATGGGTGGGGATCTTGAGAAGCCTGTAAACATCCTCGAGAGTGATCGTCATCTCCCCCATCGATAAATGAAAGGTGTTATGGTCAGAGTGCTAGCACTTAGCCATAGCGGTAAGGAGACCCTAATTCACGTGGAATCAAGGGAGAGAAAGTAGGAACGACAAACCACATTGACCTATCACACGATGCTTTGGTCTACTTAGGTCCTCAATCATGTCAAACGATAAAGGATATAAGCCTCAGACAGCTAGCTTTTGAAGCTGATCCTGTAGAAGCAAGTTTAAACACATCGAAAATCAAAATTATAACTATTGGATCATATTAAGTCAATCAACCAATCAAATCTAATCAAACCACAATAGATTTTGTCGATTCTATTTAGAGAGGATGGAAAATTCATCATCACTATCCACCATCTAAATCAAGATTGACCATCAAACATTCAATATCAAATGAATCAAACTGACATCAAACAACTTGCTATCAATAGGACTAAAAAACCTAAGCCAATTGACTACTTGACGACATCAGACAGAATGGAAAACTGACCGAAAGGTTCACAATTTTTTCCAAATAGGGTATACGCGCTATTTCATTGCTTAAAAGCATTGAAAATCAAATGCGCAACTGAAAACATCAAAAGCGCAATGAAAACTCTCAAACACACTAAAACAAAGTGTAAGCACTGCAGGATTACCCTGTATGCACTACTAAAATTATTGAATGCCTAATCAAAATTGAAAGCACAACAATAAGTTGTAAAGAAAAAATCTTGCCCTAAATCTAGCATTTGTATGTGCAACTAAACTAGTTAAATGCATTGCGGAAAATTACGGATGCACTGAAAAATTTGTGTACGCACTACAAAAAAGCTTGAAAGCATTGCAAAATTTAAAAATGGAAAAAAATAGGGTTTCTATTAGAAAAATCTAATTTTTTCAAAATTAAATACAAAAATGGACAAAGTAAGTTGTCAGGGGTACATACTGGAGGTCCATCACTAGGTGGGCATTGGTATCATTGGCCATGCTCAAATTTGTGCTCTCCAATAGGGATCACCATCATGAAATTGCTCAGAGGGTCAGAGTGAAAAAGTAATAGAGGAGGGTAAAAATGAATAGTGAAAATGACCTTTTACCCCTATATATAGACCATTTTGACCTAAAAGGGGCACAGTTTAGCAGAAAATGACCCGAGACCCAAATTTAACACCAATTCAGCCAAATCAGGGGCATTTGTCATCACATCATTGCAAATTCAATATCAGAAATGAAATCAAAATTTACACTTAATTCAAAATAATTCAATGCAAATTGATTAAAAATGCAACATCTTTCAAATTTCATTTCATTTCTAAGGGAGCATACACTCGGACTATCAACAATCCATCATCAAATCAGGGGCATAACAACAAATCAAAGGCTTAATCTTTTAACGGAAAATTATTCACTAATAATCAAGTGGGGTATTAAAACATTGAATCAGACATCATATCAGCGATCCAACATCAAATCAACCACCAAGGACTTCAAATCAATTAGAATCTCATCCATCCTATCATCAAGATCTACATCTTCTATCAACATCAAATCAAGCATCAATCTAATCAGTGACTCTGCATCGAAAAAAAATTAGGACATTCTTTGAATTGATACGCTTCGCACATCGATTCAAAGAGGAGCATTTGTAATCATTTGATTTTTGCATTTGTAATCATGTGAGCAACTAAGGAAAAATCAAAGCAATAAATTTAAATCAAGCTAAAATCAAAGCAAAATTGTAATCAAGCCAAAATCCAATTATAATTGAAAATCAAAAGCCAATAAATCAATTTAAATCAAATAAATCAAGTTAAATCAATCAATTGTGCAATTAATATAATTAATTGCATAGTTCAATTTAAATCAAATTAACCCATTCAAGGGGTAAACATGGCTAAACAAATCAATTCAATTCAATTATTAATTTCTAATTTCCCTCACCCACCACATGGGAGGAAAATACATCAACCAATAGGAATCAAGGATCAAGCTCCAATAGAATCTCAATCACACATAAGGTGAGAGCATCTTGGCCACCCATTTTGTCTCTTTGTCCCAAGCTTTGAGGACAAACCATTTAAATTGTCTCCAAAGGTGGAACCATGGACTTTACCTCAACTCAACCATGATCAACTCAACTCCACCCCCTACACTTGTCAAAATCTATAAAAGAAAGGCATAAATCAATAAGAAATCATCCACAAATATGAGAATAGCATCAAACTTCTTGCATTTTTGAGCTAGAAAGGCAAATATAGAGTTAATTAAGCATAATTTCATTTTGGAATTGATTTACTTAGTTTCTTATCATATCATTTCTTGTTTTAGAGTTGTCACTAATGGAGGCTTGCTGAGAGCTTGACATTAGCATATCTAAATAGAGATCCATAGAGTGCTTATTGTCTTTATTTGCATATTTAGCTCACTAATTATGGTATTTAGCTTATATTATTCATTTATTTGACAAAATAACCCTATGAAGGTGCTTTCAACAACACACACAATAAATTTATCAAGGAAAGTAGAGGAAAATATTTTAGATAATATAAGGGTTGATTCTTGAGTAACACATATTAGAGGATGAATTATTGTTGAAACCTTCAATTTGAGCTCTACAACATTCTCAAACCCTCTGGAGAAGATATATCACACAAGGGAGAGTCTTCTCTCCCCACACGGTGGTGGCTTCTCCTCTCTCAGCACATTCTTTGTATTTAAGCCCCTTGTTTATTTCCTTCTCTCTTTTTTATGGTTATGGGGGATGGACCTCAAACTAGGGCATCAAAGAATACCATTCCTACAAGTGGAGATAATAGAAGCTTTAGCGATGTCATTTTGGGAGAGTCGGAGAAGAGATATGGAGCTAATTTTATTGCCACCAAGGGCCCATCTAGACCAAGAACCAGAGATGGAGGACTAGGTAAGAAACCTAGTACCTCTCTCTTCATTATTCCTAATTTTGAAATGGTTAAGAAAATTAACTTTGAAAAATGTAGACATAAAAATGTTGCAATATTCCTTTCTGCATTGGACCTGACTTGCATGCTTGTAAGGAACTTTATGAATTCTTGGTTTCAATATATCTGGGTGCAAAATTTAGGGTATTCCTTTTCATTTTTTGTACAATTCAAAAGGGGTTATTTATAATATTTTTGAAGAACCACCACTGCCAATCTAAGGTGTTAAAAGAAGAGTTTTGGTCAATAGGTGGTGCATTGTTTAGAGCTATTGGCTAGAACCCAAGTGCTAATATCTATGAAATTGAATCCCTAACCACCCATATGTGGGTTACCATCAAGAATGTTGTGTCTTTGTTGAGGCAGTAGATCCCTAAAACCCTCAATTCTATTGGTACTATGCTTAGGGTTGATGAAACACATTCTATCCTCCCCCACATGGATATGAGGGTCATCCTTGATGTTAAACCCAACAATGACTTACCTTATCTCCTTGTCATAGACCTAGAAGAAGAACATTTAAAATTCTCTTTGGAATTCTTGGGTGGCCTCAACGCTTGTTTCCTTTGCAAATAAGAAGGGCATGTGAGAAGAAGCTGCACCATTTTAAAAAAGAAACATAAACATGGAACTTCTCAGGCACATTATGTTGATCTAGAGAACCCTACACCCTCTATCAAACACCCTTTCCCCCCTCACCCCTCCCAGGATACGAAAATCCCAACCCCCCTCCCCCCACTGAACACATCCTCCATCCTTTGACTTTTACATCTAATTTTGTAACTCCCAAACCTTCCTCATCGAATGATCCTTCCCCCTACATTATGAAAAATTTGGTTAGAATTCATGCTACCATTAAAAATTCAATAAGTGCCAATTTCCCCAACACTATTATTTCCTTTTCTAATGCCTTTGAGGACTCCCTTGCCATGTTTGATCCACCCATCAAGTGAAGGACTAAAAATGCACAACAACTTGTTATAAAGAAAATTAGAAAAATCTTAGAGGTAAGAAAGAGGATTGAAGATTTTGAAAAGAAGTGAGATTAATAACAAGACCACAAATTCCTTAGCTATGAGGGTTGAGTGCACCATAGTGGACCCTAATAATTCCAATGGTGGCTCTAGTATGGATCTTGATGCTCATAAGGAGTTGCCCATCCCTACCCAAGTGATTGATCAACCAAGTTCGTGCCCCTCTATTTTTTTTATCCCAATATTAGCCATCAATTGGATAAGGATGAGCATCCCAACAATGAGAATCAAAGTGTAGCCAATATTGGACCTAATTTAGACCACCATGATGGACCTAACCTCGATAAAGATAATGAATTTCCTACTATAGTTAATGAGAACCCCTCTTCATATGATCTAGCCATAACTCCATATTGTCCTATAAGAGGTCCTTAAAGTCAATCCTGTGAAGAGGAGGAAATAACTATTAAATATAAAACAACCAACAAGAAGAAAAAAAGAATCAAAAGGAATAGAACCTCCTTTACTAGATCAAGTCATGTAATCATTATCAAAAAGAAAAGAGGTGGACCTCTTGGGTCTATCTCATCTAGGACATCTCTTAGGGAACCAAAGCTCAATTACCCAAGTGCTACATGATCTTCCATCCCCCCATGAACATGGAAACCTAAAGTTAACCTATGGAGCTGAAATGTATCTCTTGGAATATTAGGGGCCTAGAATCCCAAGATAGGAAATATGTTGTAAAAACTAAAAAGGTTCCTAAGAGCCCATGTAAACACATACTTTTTGATGCTACAAGAATTAAAATTAATAAACTTTAACTTGGATGTGTGCTTCAAATACATCTAGAGAGAATCCACCCCTTTTAGAACTAATCACCCTAGAGTTAAGGGAGGTATAACAATTCTGGTCAATAATAAATGGACTAAATATATTGCAAAATGAGGATGTTCCCCATGCAACTGGATAGTTTGGATTATCTTGGACACTAAGGAGGGAAAGTTTGGAATTGCCTATATTTGTTCATCTAATGACTATAGGTAAAGACTTGAACTTTGGAAGTGGATGACCCAATTGGATAAAGTTCCATGGATCCTTGGTGGTGACTTCAATATGATTGAAGCTCTATCTGATAAATCAAGAGGTTCCAAGCTTGAGTAGAAAGGGGAAGACAAATTATTTTGTTTGAGGATTATTAATAAACTTATACTCTTTGATCCTATGGCTAGTCTAAAGAAATATTATAAGGGGTTATGGTTTACATAGTGTAATTTCCAGCAAGGAAACAAAAGAATAACTCCAGATTGGATAGGTTTTATGCCAATAGAGATATGATTCAATTAAAAAAATATGATATGGGAGGAGGAGTCCAAGTTACTCCTTACACCCTTTTTGATCACCATCCTATAGTTTCCACATGTATTGTGGGAAATCCTACAACAAAACTAAGAGAAAAGGGTAAGGCCTTTTCCCTAAACACTAGACTATCGATGGATGGAGAAGTTTTCCAAGCTTTTTTATTATTAGATGCATCAACCAAACCAATCCCACTATCCATACTACTAAGGATAGATGGAATCAAAACATCACAACATGGAAGGGGTTGTTTCAAACAATTGGGAGGAAGAAAGCCAAAGATATGAGGAAGTGTGAAATTAAACTACATTCTATCCTAGTTGTTGCAGAGGAAACCCTGCAAGTTGACCCCTCTAATATAGAGGCAAATGTTGAACTGTCTCAAGCCAAAAATGCCTTCATAAAATTATAGAATGTGAAAACTCTAGGGATGAAGATAAGGGAAAGGTTAAATTGGCTTGAGCATGGGGACAAAGGATCCAAATACTTCTTCCAAATGCTTAGGTTAAAAGAAGCCAAAGAACATATAGTTAACATTTGGGACAATGATAAATTTATATCACATAGCCTAACGAAACACTGAATACTTTCAAGTGTTTCTAGAATAAATTATATATATAGTTGCATATATTTTTGGATATAATATATTTATATAGGTGCATATACTTAGGGTCATATATAGATTTGTATATGTACTTAGGGATTTATATATGTGCATATACATATATAATTTCATTTTTTAGCTTGTACCTTTGGTTTACTTTCATTTTATATTTTCTTATTTTTTTTGTTCTTAGTTTTGTTGTGTGCTTTCTCTTATATTCGTTAGCGTATATATATTCTTTTCCTTTTACACATTTGCTCTTTTTTATTTTTTCCTTGCTTATTTTGTTTAGTCTTGCGTAATTTGTTACACATCTTCTGGCTTGTGTCTCTTTTTCTTTGGCATTTTGACTTTGGTTCTTAGATTTCTTGTGTGGTCTTTTCTATCTTTTTGGTGTGGTCTTTGTGCCTCTTTTTTAATTTTATTTTCTTCATTGGTTAGCGTGTTGGATCTTCCCCTTCCCTTCATATTTCTCTTGTGAGAGGCTGAGTCTGCACATTTACTTTTCATCCTTGCACTTTCTCATCCTAATGATGGATCACAGAGTGTGATTCGAAATGATGATGCTAAAAACACATACACAATCAAATCCATAAATTTACTTAGTATTATCAATGGATTGTGGAAATCTACTATTGTAAATTGTTCTCAACTAAAGATAATAGTAACAAAAAAAAGAAGGCTAACAACAAGATCAAGAGATTGATTCCAAACAAGATAGTAGATATAGAGTCTAATTCTCTTAGAAAAGATATTTCAATGGATGAGATAAAAAAAAAACCATTATGGCCCTTAAGAAATGATAAAGCTCTAAGGCCTGATGGACTGCCAGTAGAATTCTATAAGAAAAACATAAAGTGGATTGGGGAGGAACTTCTAGAATTGTATAATGAAGCTATCCAAATAGGCTCTTTGGGGCAAGAGATCAACACTGGTCTCATCAAACTCATCACCAAGAAGGGTGATAAATCTCTACTAAAAAATTGGAGACCTATCACCCTCCTAAATGTGTCCTATAAGATATTGACAAAGGTCATTGATAAAAGGATGGAAACTATACTCCCCAAGCTAGTTAGCCCTACTTAGATTAGTTTTTTGAAAGGTAGGTATATCCTAGAAACCTACTTCCTTGCTAGGAAGAAATGAGTTGGACTAAGGAATCTAAACAAGATGTCTCCATGCTACTCATTGATTTTGAAAAATTATATGATCAAGTAGAGTGGATCTTTATATTCATGATGCTTGAAGGATTGTGGTTTCCTAAATAGTTTTGCAATATGGTTAAAACACTCATGGTAGATGCTCATTCTATAGTTGAAGCAAATGGTCTAAGGCTTGAACCGTTTGGCCTTACCAGGTCTATTAGATAAGGTTGTCCACTAGAATGAGCTATATTTATTCTTGCAGCAGATACATTATACTACCCTTTGAGGGATGAAAAATTATCACCAAGGGTCCATGGAGTACTTCTCCCCCAATTTGGATGAATTATCTAATGTGCAATTTGTAGATGATATTGCAATGCTTATTTAGTTCACTAAAAATAACTTTGAAGCACTGATGATTAAGATGAACATCTTTTGTGAGGCATCTAGGAGTAAAATATTTCTCCCTAAATCAGTCATGCTTGGCTGAGATAAAAAGAACCTTGAGTGGTTTGACAAGTATCAAATCATATGGGGAGAAGTGGAGCCACCCACTAGGTCAGATACTTGGGTATGCCCTTTTCCATTAGCCCAAATCTCAGGGATATGTGGAATTGAATCAAAGAAAAATTGAATAAAAAAATAAAAAATGAAATAAATATTATCTCACCATGGCTAGAAGAATACAAGTATGCCAAAAATTATTTCATCATGTAATATTTACTATTGTTCAACATGGTTGTTCAACCAATATCAGTTTAGAACCATTCAAAAAATGATCAAATAATTTCTATGGTCGGATGGTAAGGGTAAGAAAAAGAGACACCCAGTCAAATGGCCTTGGTGTTCTATGAGCAAATCAAAAGGGGGCTTGAATTTAAATAACCTGAGAACACAAGGGATATCCTTAGTAGAAAAGTGGATTTTCAAAGTCTTACAAGGAGAGGAACCATGGAAAATATTAATCAGACACAATATTGCTAAGTCTATTCCTAGCCAAGAGCATGCATGTATATACATTCCATTATGTGATATTATTGTTGGACAATTCCCAATCAAACTAGCAGGTTCTATTATTTTCAAATAATTATGGAAGTCATGGGAAATAGTAAGGACTCATATTATACATAATGATATTATAGATTCTAGCAACATAATTTGTGATGAACGATCTATTTGGTGGAACTTGAACTATAATAATAAACCTTTGGCACTCATCCAAGACTGCTCAACTAGAACCTGGGCTAACAAAGGTATAATAATTTTTAATGATATCATAAGGGATGAATAATTGATCCCTTGGAATGTACTTAGTGTTGAATTCAACATCCCCCTTACAAAATGGAGAACATATTCTATGTTGAGAGATGCATGCAACTCTTTAAAATTACCCATATCTTGTGAGACTTTGGGTGATAGATTCACCTCTTTTCGTTGGCTTGATGGCTCTCTCCTTCCCTCCATCAAAGCCAAAAAAATATATTCTACCCTTGCTGACAGTAATGAAATCCTTGACCACCTCACCACCTCCCGAAACTCTAACTTTAATCTCTTTGATTGTCATTCCTCTTTGTCTAGCATCTAGTTTAGACCTATAGAACCCCAAAAAATTTGCTTCATATGGAGTCTTTTGCTTCTTAAACTACCAATTTTTGCTAGTTATGGTGACCCTAACTTGTTCCCTATATGTAGACTTCCTCAAACTATTGTTTATATTTTCTTTTATTATCACTTTGTTAAAGAAGTTTGGAAAATGTTTGTTGTAACATTGACTATAACATCCTTCCATTAGAAATTGTTGTGGGTAAGATCCAGTGCTTAAATAAAGAGGCTAATTTTTTTTGTCTATATTATCAAGTGAAGTTCTTTGGTCAATTTGGAAATGTAGGAATGATGAATTATTTAATGGAAGTACTAGATTGCTTACTGAGTCTCTTAGGAGACTCATTAGAGATGACATTGCATGGAAGGTTATTATTTCTTTCAATATCTCAAGGAAAAATCTTGAAAGATTACCAGGAGATGGTCAGGTCAGGGTATATGTCAATGAGATCTCACATGGCCATACATGGACAAGAAGATTAGCTTAGTATACTCCATTTGAGATTGGCTTGGAGAACTTCATGGAAGAGTTAGAGATTCAAAGGAGGAGAGAACAAGAAAATGATCAAGTACTTGTTGCAACAGCTCTTGAGGCAACAATACCTATAGCAGTAGCATTACCTAATGGAGCTATAACACCTAATCCAGTTGTAGTTGATGTTGCTATACTTAGATGGTCAGATGGACTGCTGCCATGGGAAACCTGGATCAATCAGTTATAAATATGATTAATCAGTAGATGTCTCCTATTGTATATAGCGATTATATATGTTTCTTCCATTTGTACTATGTATATTTTTGCTTGCATCAAATATTGTAATAGGAGTAGTCTTCTCATAGTGGAAACCTACTGTAAACATTGATGTATTTTGATCTATTATATCTAATACAAAAAACACATATTAGAGGACCCATGCATCATCATTCCTTCAATCTATGTGATTCATTCCTCAACAAATTGAAGAAAATAAGCCAAATGGTAATGTTTAAATTGTATAGAAAATATAGTAGAGGACATAATATGCTAAAATAAGTTTGCATGCAAAGAGCTTATGGATAAACTATGTGAATAAAAGGATCAAGGAGAGACATTAGTAGTAATGGAATACAAAATGATCTCTAGCTAGTTATTTCATGTCTTATTAGGTATTAGTACCTCACAAACCCTCAAGATAATACATTTACTTTAATAAGAGAAGGTGACAATATTGGTTGATTTAAAGAGTCTCGAAATTTCATCTACAAAAAGCCATAAAATTGGTTTAATCATTTTTTTATTCAACCCACAATTTTAGGTTATGATTATGAATGGAGGCTTAATTAGTTATTTATAGAGATAACATATATCATTAAACTCATAATGGGATCTACATGCTAAGTTTTCATATGTCTTATATCCCAATAGTTGGAGTAGACAATATATTGGAAGTCTCATTCTCTTACACTTAAAGAAATAGAAATTTAAGAATTCACACTCTAAGATTTGTTTCATCCATGTTTTAGATGAAATAAAGACTTGAGAAGGTAGCACCATTTCCTAGTCAATACACACACATCCTTACATAAACAAATATTTTCCTAGAGTTATTGGGTCAAATATAAGTAGCTAGTTGAAGGCACTAGAAATTCCCTTCAACAATTATTCATCCTAGAATTCCACAGAAAGCCTTTATAACCAAACCATTATATGAGTTTTATTAATATTTGTTACAATGGGTTGAGCCAATTTATCATTTTTTGAGAGATGAGGAATATTTCCTTAGTAACCAAGGACTCCTTAAAATAACATTGCTTAGATCTTCTTTGCAAGAAAGTGAGAAAGAAAAAAGAATTTGTACACGGCCAAAAATCCATATTCTCTTCAATGTATCATTTATTAGAGATCCATAATCAAACCATCTTAATGTTTGGACAAGGTTGCATAATTTTTTCAATTGAAGATATATCCATTTTAGAGACCCATTTATGCATGATAATATTAGGAACAATAATGGAGAGATCACCTCAATTTAATCCTAGAAACACTATTACTATATAATATTCCATACCTTTCTCTCTAAGGTGACTTCCCAAAAATGCTTTTCTAGATGCCTATGTTGGTATTAGGTCTAACTTGGTCCTTGAGGCTCACTCTTGTGCTTAATATTTATTTGGATTAGTTGTTAGCATAAGGTTGACAAGCCACTCCCCTAAATAGATCTTATTACTATTTTAGTAATTCTCATTATAAAACACAAACTATTCCATAGGACCACCCCAATTATCAAGTTCCTTAGTTCCCTAGCTATCCACAACTCTAAGAAAAGGAGACCCACACTCTTATGTACTACTTCATGACATCTATCAATGTGCTCCCTCTACTACAAATGTTCAAAATCACATATTCAATGTAAAGAATTAACTTCCAACATCCACCTTTGTACCCATGTTTTTTCACATTATTTTTTAATATATATTTTGGCTTTTTTGGTTAGCTCAGTCATAATGTAAAAATTACCATTTAAATAGTTTGTCTTAAAAACATATTATTAAAATATTTAGTTTGTTTGATATTCATTCAATTACACTACTTGTGAGATGAATATGGTTAGCTAGTTAAAACATCCTTTTAATAGACAAATAGATAATTTGTTGCTTAATTTTTATTTATTTAACAATAAGATGGAGATAAAACTAGATTGTTGGGTGATAACATTTAACTTGATAGATAAGAAGTATTTTTCACAAATAGTCCAATTATATCATTGCTATCAAAATTATTAAATATATATTAAACTCTCTTAACATTTAAATTTACAAAGTTCACTAAATTAAGAATGTTCACTAAATTTCAGTGAGCCACATAAATCTACATAAAAATATCTAATTGAGGAGAGTGTTTTAAAACTGATTTAAAGTTGTTTGAAAAAGCAGATTTAAAACTATTTGAAAAAACAGATTTAAAACTATTCGAAAAAAGCAGCTCTCACCTCTTCTATTTATGGACAGTTTGATTGAGAAGCGGACAGACTGTTCACTATTTTCATTTTGATTTTGAATTTTTGCTGTGTTTTCGTTTGTATAATTTTTGCTGTGATGTTGAATTTGATAGAGAAGCAGGGTAAATTGTTTACTGTTTTGTATTTTATTTGTTTCTCTTGGCATGGCCATGCCTCTTTTTTTCCTTCTCTGCGTTTAGGTTCTGAAGTTTTGTGTTGTGTTTTTCTTTGCATTCTGTTTGACGATTTTGTTCCTTCAGTTTTGATAGAGAAGAAAGGCAAATTGTTCACTGTTTTCTTTTTTATTTGTTTCTCTTGGCATGACCTCTTTTTTTCCTTCTCTGCGTTTAGGTTTTGAAGTTTTGTGTTGTGTTTTTCTTTGCATTTTTGCGGTGAGGAGAATTACACAGCCCAGCGAGTGACTGATTGGAGATGCAGCAAGGAAAATACTGTAAGATCACCATTACTCTTCACTTGATTTTAAATTATAATAAGTCTTATGTCCCGTGAATCGTTTTCTGTTTATCTGTAAATGTAACCATTATTCTGTTAATCTAATTTTGAGCAATGCCCAACCTAATTATTCAAGCGTCCTTTCTGAGTTGTGTACTTGTTTTCAAGGAATGTGAGTATTGCATTCACGTAATGTGAGTATTGGTAGATTCCAAAAACATCATGTGTATTTCCTAGATTTTTTTACACACATTTGTTGTTCTGATTTTTCATATTTTTTGTGGCTGAAATTGGTGTAATTAAACTTTAAGTTTTTGAAAATTTACAAACTATTGTGTAAAAAGTGATTCAATTTCAGGTTGATTTGGGCCTTTGTAAATCTGAATAGTTTGAGTTAATGATGATATAAGATTCTGGTAAAAACTGTGCATTTCTTCTATATTTGAAGCTTATATTGCATTTTTCTTTTAAGTTGTGTCAATCATGTAGACTGTTGCAAGTATGTTGCAAAATTTGAGAAGATCTAATGAAAATGTTCAATTTTTTTTACATTGCTTGAGATTTTGCATTCAAAGTTTGACCTTGATTTTACAAAGTTTCACACATTCACCCACTTCTCTCTGTTTTTTCACTTCACGTCATTACAGAGATTTCACATTATTATCTCTTCACCTCCAGGCATTCGCCCACTTCTGTCTTGTTTTTAATAGGCTTGTTTAAATTTGTAGACTCTGGCTTTTCTTTCTTTGCAAATTTGTCCTTTTGCTTTCCCTGCATTTCGTCTCCCACACATTTCTCTTCCTCTCTTCCATCTGCCTGTGCCTCTTTCTATTCTTGTTTGCAAAGTTTTATAACCCCTTTTAAATTATATTTGACATTCAACAATAATTGGGTGATCTGATGACCAAAAGATTTTTTTATGATTAACTGACTTGGAGAATGTTGTTTCTCCTTCCACTGCCAAATGCTCCTGCATCACAATAATTACTAATCTGATCAATGTTAAACTTTGGATGTGGTATTAGTTTGGTGTGGAGTAATAGGACCCAACTTACCATTAGTTTTGTAATTGTTATGATATTTTGATCTAAATTTTTGTTGAGAAATTTTGAAAAGAGAAAATGATATGTCATATACATATGGTCGGCCTTCGTATGTGGTATTAATGTTATATAATGGAAAAATATCCCGAACAGAGGGAAGGTGAAAGAAGCCATTGCTTCATCCCTTGCTCGCTCCATCAAGTCTCTGTTCATCTCTCATTCTACTCTTGACACTACTGTGCCTCTCACTATTTCTTCTTATGGTTCTATATTGACAGGACCAGCATGGCTTCTGAAGCTTTGGCTGCCATACATTTCTTTGTCTATGACATGAGTTTTATGTCATGAAGAAAACCCTTCACCGCACACTTAAAATTGTAGTTCAGTACTAATCATACAACTATAGTGGCGTGCACTGACATATCGGTGTAGACATGTCTAGGTCATCTGTGGAGTATGGCAACAGAATTTTAGAAAACTTGTTTAATTTTTATCACTCCATTTCAATGCAGCTAGCTTCATATGATGAAGAAAGCCTGGAATATTGGATGTGATTTTAATTTCCGTTTTAGTACAGGTTAGAGATGATTTACTATATTTCATATATGTTCTATCTTTTCCAGCTTTTCAAAGCATAGTTATATACATGTAAAAATATCCATATCCATTCCCCTGTCTTAGATACAGGTCCATCTTAAAATTTATAATATTGTCATCTGCCCATTCCACAGGTACATTTGAATACAGGTCTGTCATCTTAAAATCATTATTGATGTTGGCCAACCCAAACACCATCCACATTAGGCTGTTCATTTGAAGGGTGAGAAATTGAACCACTAGACACCCAGTAGTATGGAAAACTAATAAAAATAATCCATGCTTCTTTACAAAAGGTAGCTAAATTGACATTTCATAATTGCAAATTTTTAGAACAACTTGAAAGTAGTGAAGAATTGAACTTTGTGATTGGAATTGCGAGGAACTGACAATAACTTTAAATGCTGGTGAATGGAATTGGGGAGCATTGGCAATTCATTTCCATGCCTACAATTATCTCTTACAACTTCTATTGAAGTATAACTTGTGCTGATGAGTGAGATAGAAGACATACTTGACCTGAACATATCATTAATGAATCAAAAGGGTATAGAATCTCTAGGCCACATTTCTATTTAACTCAATGAACAAGGGAGGTTGACAGCCAACTCTATTTTTAAGCTCCACCATGAGCATTTCTTAATGACAATGTTTTTCAAGCAAATTGTAACCCTTGTTGAAAAAAAATTCGGAAACGAGTGGGGAAGGCGGACAGGCAACAAGATAACTCCAGCTTTCAAGCCCCATTATGAGCTTTTCCACAATGCAATGTTCTTCAAGAAATTTAGAGAGGGCCCTTTTGTTGAATAGAATTATCACCATCTTTCCTTGTTGTGGAGGTATTTGTGATAGCCCTTGTCAGCACAATGTTTGATTGGTTTTCATTTATAATTGTTAATTTTTTGTTATGCAAATGATGAATGCTTGAAGTTTTTGTTTATAATTTTCTTCTAAGTTTAAGTTTTTAAATAGTTTTGAGTGAAATTCTTAAGTTTTATATGAAAGTATTAGTTGTAGTCTCTAAAATGGCTATGTTCGGTACTCTCAAATCAAAGCAACACACCCATTTGGGATTGGTCAGCACAATGTGATAAAAATTCTAAGCAACACCTACAGTGCTTTGGGAGTTTTTATGGATAAAAAACGCTATGCAACACCTACATAGGTCTTTGTTAAGGATATATTGTGATGACTATTAGGGTGTTTTCCCTCAATTTTTGTCATTTGAAATATCCCATAGTGTGTTTTACAATATTATATGCACATGTTACATATCTAATAACAGCTAGATACTAATCCAATTTAGCCCAGATTAACAATGTAATGATCTGCACCAGTCAATCATAGCTATATCTCAAATAGAAAGAAACAAGAGACAATTACTCTAAACTGCACTGTGACGTTGTGAGATTGGTGCATTTTTTATTAACCTACTGAAATAGATTGCATTAGACAATTTCAATTGATAGAAATGGAAGATGCAGATAAATAGATGTATAGAAAAGAAAAAGTTAACCTGGGGTATGGGAGTAAGTATCCCAAATGTTTAGGCCTCTTCCTCCTTCCCTTGCAGCTCCTTCATACTGATATGAAGCCCATAACAGTATGAATTTTTGGCTGTACCGAATATGAATCTAGTGGGAAACCCACTTTCACTTATATTTCTTCCTTAGCTGATACACCACTACAGAGGCACCCACTACATAAACACTACTACAGAGGCTCCTCATCCCTTTATGCTATTCAGTATAGTTAACTATAAGAGTTTTAGATGGTAAACTATACGAGTTTTAGACCCAATACAGAGAATACAACTATACCATGAGGATCCCATTAAGAATTTTCTTGCGACGAGTCTTATTAAGCCCATAGTTAACTAAGAATAAAGTAGAATTAACTATGGATAAAATTACAGACAAGGATCTATCTTGTTGCCTACGATTTAGTATTTTTGTGTGTTTAGTATTTGTCCGCTTTAAATGATTTGGGGACATCCCCAGAATACTTTATATAGGACCTATTTCCTTCTTTAAGTACCATGTTTGATTGCAACTCTTGATAGGTACAATGGAGACTGGAATCGAAGGATAAGCTTGTCACTCATTTGGGATTGAATTATCATCATATTTCCTTGTTGTGGAGATGTTTGTGGAAGCCCTTGTCAAGCAGTCTTTGTCAGCACTATCTTCTATCATGGACCATGCCTATGTTTGATTGGTTTTCATTTATACTTGTTAATTTTGTGTTATGCAAATGATGAATGCTTGAGGTTTATGTTTATACTTATTTTTGTTAGTTTAAGTTTTTAAATAGTGTTGTGTGAAGTGCTTAAGTTTTATATGAAAGTATTAGTTTTAGTCCCTAAAATGGCTTTTAAATAGTTGTGTGAAATGCTTAAGTTTTATATGAAAGTATTAGTTTTAGTCCTAAAAATGGCTATGTTCGGTACTCTCAAATCAAACACACCCAATTGGGATAGGTTAACACTGCGATAAAAATTCTAAACAATGCATACAATGTTTTGAAACTTTTCATGGATAAAAAGGCTAAGCAACACCTCCATAGGTCTGTGATAAGGATTTATTCTGATGACTATTAGGGTGTTTTCCTTCAATTTTGTCTTTTGAAATATGCTACACCGTGTTTTAGTTTTTACAATATTATATACACATATTACATATCTAATAATAGATAGATACTAATTCAATTCAGCTCAGATTAACAATGTAATGATCTGTACCAATCAATTATAGTTAGATCTCAATTAGAAAGAAACACAAGACAATTACGTTAAACCATGTTGTGCCTAAAGCAAGAACATTGAGGGGAAAGAGGATCCCCATTTACAATTCTAAATAAGATATGTACACTAATTCCTGTCAATTATTGAACTTTTGTGTATCCCAAATGCTTAGGCTTCCTCCTCCTTCCCCTGTAGCTCCTTCATACTGATATGAAGCCGATCACAGTATAAATTGAGCTGTACCAAATTTGCATCTATTGGGAAACCAACTTATACTTTTATTTCTTCCTGAGCCAATACACCACTATAGAGGCACCTACCACATAAACACCACTACAGAGGCTCTCCGTCCCTTTATGTTATTCATTATAGTAAACTATAAGAGTTTTAGATTCTAAATTATAGAGTTTTAGATCCAATACAGAGAATACAGAGCCATGAGGATACCATTAAGAATTTTGTTGTGATGAGCCTTATTAAGCCGAGAATTAACTAAGAATAGAGTAGAATTAACTATGAATAAAACTACGGATCAGTATCTATCTTGTTGCCTATGATTTATTTATTTTTGTCTATTTAGTATCTGTCTGCTTTAAATGATTTTGGGACATCCCTCTAATAACGTCATATTTATATAGGACCATTATGAAGCTAGGAAACTGCTACCTATTTCCTTCTTTAAGTACCATGTTTGATTGCAACTTTTGATAGCTACAATGGGGATTGGAATCAAAGGATAAGCTTGTCACTCATTTGCTATCATCTTCAGAAACATACATAGAGTGACAAATGGAATGTGATGTTCTCGATGAATGGAATGGAGTGTGCTTCTTGTGTAGGGGCAATAGAAAAGGCTTCCAGGGATCCAGAAGGTTACTGTAGCTCCTCTTCAAAACAAGGCCATGGTACTCTATTGGTCGGCCTTTCTGGAGGTAAGATATATATAACTTTTTTCTGAAAGTACTTGACAAATATTTTTCTGTTCAACTTCAACTTCAACTTACAATTCAAATTTCAAATGATATAACTTCAACTTCAACTTACAATTCAAATTTCAAATGATATAATAATTTCAACTTCAACTGAACCATTTTGTTTTGTACCTAAAAATCACGTTGTTTTCAATGTTTCTTTTTATATAGTCAAGACAACCGAACAGAGAAACATAACATTAACTTATGCCTAATAATTACAATTTGTTCTTTGGGTAATTGTAACTGCAGTGAAAAAGGAAAACAAATTCTTATAGAAGGCATTAACTTTCATACATCAATCTTGTCATGTTCAACCTCTTAGTCTTGTAGGTTGAGCTCTATCACAATCTGTTTCTACCTCAAATTCTAGAAGGGAGGTAATTCTGATCAAGCATTTCAGCTTCTGTTTTGCCAAGTGATGCCACTGGCTTTGATTTCTCAATGCTTGAGATATTTTCTTCTGGGAGTTGCCATCACTTGGCAAAACAGAAGCTGAAATGCTTGATCAGAAGTGGCGAACACAAAAGTTTATTGAGATGGAAGCGTTATATCAACAAATCAAAGACTATTCAGGGTTTAAATTTGAATCAAAGACTATTCGCGGTTTAAATTTGAATCACACTACAGGTTTGGGCTAGTCCACTTCCCTCTGTTTTCTATTTCTCTGCATTTTCTCTTACATTTTTAAAAGATACTCAATGCTTCAAACTTTTTCTAGGCAGTCTAGCGATAGTTGTTAGTTTCAACAAATCAAGTATCTATTTTTAAAATTTGGTATATAGATTTCAGCGTTCCACTCAACCTTTAATTTCATATTTCATTTTTAAATAGTAACTATTGAATGTAGTAATCAACCCTAACATAAAAATGAAATAGAAATTTCTTTTTTGTTCTTTCCATTGTATATTCTGATAATGTATTATGCTTTTGCCTGAAAGTATACTAATTGAAAATGTGTGTTCCAAAGCGTCTTTTCAGCCCAGTTTCCTGCCCTGTTTCTCGCTGCTCAAGAGCTGACTGAATAATTTCAAACTTTATCTTAAAAATGGGCATAAGGTTTTTTGTTATAGTTTTATTTATCTATAATATAATCTTATAAATAGCTTTTTAATTTTATGATGCTTTACTAATCTTTATTGTTGTTTTAATGTGTAGTTCTAGATGGATTCTAATGTATTCGCAGTGTCTTCTGATTTGTAGAAAGTTTATTTCTTTTATCATGGACAGGAAGAATTACACTTTTGATGATGAGGTGCAAATTTGATTGCTAAGGTGTGTCCAAGTAATTCAAACTTCTTATTTTGGAGAATTTAGTGTTTTTATTACCCAATAGAAAAGGTTCAAGAGTCAAGACTTGTAGAATAGTGCACTATTTTCTATAGGTCCTTTAAACTTGACCTCCATACTATCTTTTAGATGGCTAGTAAATATGCAATCTTTTTTTGAGTTTTGATGCTAAATATTTTGATTAATGTGAGGTGTGAAATGAGCATTGTGCAGCTTTCTTTTGCATTGGAAGGAATAATATAGAAATACTATAATTTAAAAGATGTCAATAGCTTAGTTGGAAAGGTTGTGTAGTGATGTAAATTTTAAAACAAGCTTGAAGACAAATTCTTTGTAAATAGTACTTTACAACATTTATTAATAAAAAGTATTTTTGTAAGGAGGGTTAGGAATACCCCCTCCATGAACTCTTAAGGATGGTCACAGACATCCTTCAAGAGGTGTTTCTTGTTCTTTTTTTGCTATTTTATTTTTATTTGTTAATAAAGTTAATTAGAGTAAATTTTATGTTAATCAAGTGTGTTAAAAGTTTATTATAATAATTTGTTTGTTGTTAATTAAAAAATTCTTTGTGTGTGGGTATGATTAATTGAAAACATAAAACAAGAACTATTTTATTTTTCACTAAAATTATATATTTTTATCATGAATGTTTTTATGGAATATAAACATACGAACAAATTGAAAGCAAAATATCGAATGTTTATATGATAAGTATAGCTTTCACAAAAAGAGTAATTAGTAAATAATATTTGAGGAGATAAAATTCATCTATTGACTATTTAATGATTAGTATTATTGTTGATTAGAATTTATGACATTGATTATGTGTCATTGATTATGAGGCTAGTATTACTGAGATTCATTTTTGCTATTTAGTGTTATGGTGTGTCCTAGTGCACTTATAGTAGTGTTAATGACATTGTTTCTATGGCTAATGTAGTAATGTTCTTTTGTGTGTGTAGTGTGGTTGTTCATTCACAATGGTTGAGTGACCAACTCTAGTGTGTGATTGTTCGAATTGAGTATGGCTTATGATTTTGTGCATAAGATTGGATGACTTACTAATATGCTATGAGTTGCATGGATTTTGAGTGAAGCTTTCATCATGAGTAGTGTGCTTAAATGGTTAACATGTTTAGAGACGCTTACTTTAATACATTATGATTGTATGGATTTTGTTTCTAGTTCTAATGGTTTATATGTCATTGAGTTGTATGGGTTTTATTTGAAGTTTCAATAACATTTATCATTCAATTGTATTGATAAGTGCAAGTGTTTATTCATCATGGTTGAGTGATATTTACTCTCATGGATGATGGTTTTATGGATTTTGCATGAAGGGTTTAATGACACATGCCATTGAGTTTTATAGGTTTTGTTTGAAGGTTTTTATGTCATATGTCAACAAGTTGAATGGTTGAGTGATATTATGTATGACTATTGTACCCTTTTCCACGAAGTGTCCACCAAGTTTTAGAGGTTTTGTTTAAAGGTTGAATCAAATTCCTATAGTGTGCTTACTTTGCTTGTTCATGCATCATGATTGAGTGATATTGAATGTTGTATGTGATGATTGTATCGTGTTATTGTTAGCCTTAATGCACAAAAACATTAAGCACTCTATAGCTGTTAGTTGCAAATTAGCTATGCACCATGGTTAGTGATGTTCACTCTTTTGTGTTGTTACTATATAGCTTTTGTGTAAAGGGTATACTAATTTAAAAAAATTTATAGATTGTGTTTGAAGTTTGTATGATGGTGCATGTCTAATTGAGTTGTATTGATTTTATTTGAATATTACACGAAACTCCTACACTATGCCTAGTGTACTTATGGGCTTTGTATGAAATTTGTGTAACTAATCTACATATAACCATTATGGAGTGTTTGTGTTTGTGTGCATTAAAGTTGATGATGTTAACCAAGTGTAAGTAATTATATAACTTTTTTGTCAAGGGAATGATGGCATGTATGCCATTAAGTTGTACAATGACTTTTAGTGTGGATAGGCATTGGGGTTAAAAGGAATTTGATTAAATCACTATGTGATGTGTAATGTGTTTGTTTATGACTCATAGTT
This sequence comes from Chamaecyparis obtusa, assembly GCA_027943335.1. Taxonomy (NCBI): domain Eukaryota; kingdom Viridiplantae; phylum Streptophyta; class Pinopsida; order Cupressales; family Cupressaceae; genus Chamaecyparis; species Chamaecyparis obtusa. Next base: position 1,500,655 of record BSBK01007367.1, read on the forward strand.
GAGTGGCATTGACTCTTATGTGTAATGATTCTAATGGAATACATATGGTGTGCATCAAGTAGAACAACATATGAAATAACAACCTAGAACTATTTTAGCTTTAATGTTAAACCTTTGTTGTGATTAATGTTCATCACAACTTTATGGTGTTCATAGTGTTTTTATTGATGCATGATGATAAATTGTGTGCATTTTGATTGAATATTAATAATTTTGTATGGATTCTTATTCAAAGCTAATTATTTATACATCATGGTTGAGTGATATTGTTACTACATGATGATTGTATGACATTTACATGATGGATCTAATGACACCATTTAGTTGTATGATGGGCTTTTTTTTCAAATAATAATTATCCAATTGAGTTGAATGTAATATGTGGGTTGCATCAAAATTTATGATGTGCTTGACATACATGACATGTTTCCGTGTGTGTCATGGTTGTGTGGCATTGACTTCATGATGGTTCAAATAAATTGTGGTATGGATGGCATGGGTAAAGCTTGAATGAAATATATGCAAACTTATTCTACTAATCTCATTCCTTTGTGTGAAGCATGCATCACAACTAGTATGTGTATGCATGTATGAATGTATCTCTACATGGATGAGCCCATGGATGGATGGATGTGTGTGTGTGTGTGGATGTGTGGATGCATGTATGGATGGATGGGCCTATGTGTGGAAGTATGAATGTATTGTTGTATGGATGAATGCATGCATGCTTGTATTAATTTATAGTTGTATACATGTTTGTATTTATGTATGGTTGTATGCATGAATGCATACATCTATGGACCTATTTGTGCATTAATGTATGGGTGTATGCATGAATGCATGCATGTTTGCATTAATGTGCAGTTGTATGCATGAATGCATACATGTATGGATGTATTTGTATAAATGCATGCATGGATGGTTGTATGCATGAATGGATTATGTATATATGAATGTATGGATGGATGGATGGATGAATGCTAAATGTATGTATGTATGAATTTAGGGATGCTAAATGTACACATAGATGTATGTATGAATGTATGGATGGATGGATGTATGAACGCTAAATGTATGTATGTATGAATGCATGGATGCTTGAATTTATGTATGCATGTGTGTATAGATGCATGCATGCATGAATGTGTGGATGGATGTATGTATATATTTTTGGATCAATAGTGAATGGATGTATGTATATATGTATGGATATATGTATTGCATTTAAGGCATATACACATGTATCTATGTATCCATGTATGGTTATGAATGAATGCATGTATGTTTGTATGTATGCATGCATGCACGCATATATATATATATGATATATGCATGGATGTATGTGTGTACGTATATATGTATGTATAAATGAATGCATGGATGTATCTATTGCTTTCATATATATGCATGTATGAATGTATGAATGTATGCATGCATGTATGGATGCATGAAGTATTGCATGTATAGATGTATATATGTATGAATGAATATATGCATTAATAGATGCATGTATGGACGTATGTAAGTATGTATATATGGTTGCATGCATGGATGGATGAAAGTATGGATGTATGTATGTATGTATTACATGTATGAATGTACCATTGAATATATGGATTAATGGATGCATGCATGAATGTATGCATAGATATATGTATGTATGTGATAGGTCTAGTGTGTGTAGTGTGCTTAATCGTCTATCATGTTTAGTGACATTTAATGTGGATATTTTTAAGTTTTTAATAGTAAAACTGTCATTGAGTTAAATGTGTTTTGTTTGAAGTTTTAGTGACTTTATATCATTTCAAGTGTTTATTCATCATGATTGAGTGACATTTACTCTCGTACATGATAATTCTATTACTTTTGTATAGGCTTCAATGATATATATGCCATTGAGTTGCATGGGTTTTGTTTCAAGGTTTGAATGGCACAAATGTCATCAAGTTGAATAAGTTTAAATGGATATCAAAGAGGGATATTACAAGGAGTGAAACAACAAAAAATAAAAAGCCTTTCAACCAAAGCTAAGAACTATGGGAAATAAGGGTCATGACCCTAGATGAAAATCTACTCTTTCACAATAGAAGGAAGAGGAGATGTACCTTTCATTTATCTACTGACAATAGTCCAAGCAATATTATTGTCAAAGTTCTCACAAGGAGGAGGGAATCCTTAATCATAGAATAATACAAGCATGAAAGGAACATTTGAAAACAAAAACCTCCATGCACAAGGAATCACTAGATTTATGTGGGAAATCTTGTTAAGGAAAAAACCATGGAGAAGATTAATTCTCAATTATATAAACACCTGTTAGGGTGACACTGTTTTGCGTAATGTCGATGATGTTTTAGATAGGTTGATGATGTTTTGATGTTGATGTAAAGTTAATTTTTTAATGTTAGTCGTAATCATATAGTTGATATTATTTTGATGACAATTCGATATGATGGATAGGTTGATGTTTTTCCGTCCTCAAGATCTAGAGGAGCAAAAGTTGATGTGCTTAATGAGATTATTGCAAATCTCACTCAAGCAAGTAAATTATAGGATAAATTGATTGACGCTTGTCGATGATCAACATAATGATTTGACTGAGTTGACAGTTGTTGATCGATGTATTATTGGTAGATGTGTTCTCTAGTATTTTATTGATATGCCCTAGTTTTGTTTGAACATGGGGTTATTGACAACACTTGCCAAGAGGTGGCATTTAGACCATAATATGTTCCATTTGCCTATGGGGGAGATGATGATTACACCTGAGGACGTATATCAGATTTTGTGGATCTCAATGATGGGTGCGCTCGTCTACTATGATTAGGTATGTGATGGTGAGGCATGCAAATGCATGTTTTAGGATGACATGATTGGTGATCAAACTATCCCATGGAGAGTGATGAGGTAGAGATATGATGTACTTCCATCATTTTTGGTAGCTTTTGTTGGTGGATTCTTGATTCCAGATGGAGAGTATGAGGATTCGTCATTGGCATAGGGATCTTGCATTTTGGCACATATATAACATGATTTACATCAGGTGGTGTAGTGGTGTAGTGCAACACTTTTTGTAGGAGTAGTGCCCTTGCAAGCGTGGGCTTGGGAGCACCTCTCAGTGGCTAGATTGATTACTGACAGAGTTCGTCGAATGGGATAACCCTACATGTATGCTTATCATGGAGTTATTGTCCAACCTCATTTGCACAAATTAGAGTACTGACAACGGATGCTCGATGATCTTGATACAGTTTGTTGGCGTACGTATATTGGATGAACCATGGGTAAAGGATTCGATTGAGATTGCTTTCATGTTTAGGTGTGATGGTTGATTGGGCGTACCTAATTTTTCATTGAGATGTTTCTATTCATGCAGATTTTGCAACAATTTGGCAAAGTGCATGGGATACCACAGGGTCTTACAGTTGATGCCCGAGTGCAAGCATAGAGATCATTATGTGGACTACACTTGAGGAGATTGAGGGACTTGCTCCTATGCCATGGGACTATAGATCAAACACTATGCATGCGGTGACCACAATAAAGTATGGATAGTGGATAGTGATACATCCTTTGGTGATTAGATCAGAGCACCATCCTCTATGTATACTTGTCTCTTGATTCTTATGATTTAGACTATGATGATGTTATTGATATTTAGACATTGATGATGTACTTGATCTGGACACTTGAGATAGATTTCTTACCCCTCTTGATACTTATGATTTTCTCCTTTGATGTCATTATATACCCGACTTTATGATTTTGATGGTCTATATAGATGATGTTGGTGGATGCAATTCTATATGGTTTTATCTATATGCATGTTTTTATATTTTGATGATCTATATACATGATGTTGGTGGATGCAATTCTAGTTGGCCAATAGTACCCCATCCTAATGAGTTTCTTAGCTAAGGTAAGCCCACTTGAGTGTGACCCACAAATACCCTCATGAATCTCATGTAAGACCATTTTAGATTCCTCACTCTCTAAACATCTAAGTAACTTCTTGTCAAGACCTTTACAATACAATGTGCCAAATATAAGAGTATAGTACGAGGCTTGGTGTACGAAATTTATCTTTTCATTATGGGATTGGTTCAAGGGTAAGGTGTTGTCTTTTAGGTAAGTGTAAATAGGACCATGCCAAGTGGAATCAAGACCCAAATGTAGGCATATGATTTGGGATTCAATATGGTCATAGGCAGGTTTTACCAATTCTTCCACCAAGAATTCATATCTTGTACTTTGATCAAGTACTTGTAGAAGTGAAGCTAATGTAGCCATGGCATCTACTACTTTTTTCTGAACTCTTGGTATTTTCTCAAAGGTGATCATCGTAAAATACTTCTTAAGATCATCAACTATCCTCTTATAAGGTGTGAATTTATCATCCCTAGTTTGGTATTCATCATTTATTTGGTGGATGACTAGTTGGGATTCTCCATAGATCTACACATCTGTAATTTTCCATTCCAAAGCCATCCTTATTCCAATCACACACTAGTACATTTTACCCTAAATTTCGATTGTAAATTTCAACCATAAAAAAAAAATGTTTACTTGGTCGCATGAGAGAATGAAAAATTTTGTTTTTTTGAAATATATGCCCGTGTTGGTCTCAATTTTGACTAACACGGTATTGGTCGAAATTGAGACCAAGACCATAACATTAAGTTAAAAAATGCGGGAGGCAAAAACACTTCCATTTTACTATTTCATGTTAAACGCGAGAGCTCATTGCGACAACCAGTATTGGGCGAAAATCTTCAAGGTTTGGGTTTTTTAAGCCATACCAGTCTATCGAACATTGTAGATTTACAGAGGTTTCAGTGATTTAAGCCATACCTGCAGTCTATCGAACATTGCAGATTTACAGGGGTTTCACGAGCTCTGTTTCAGTGATTTAAGCCATACCAGTCTATTGAACATTGCAGATTTACAGGGGTTTCATGATCTCTGTTTCAGTGATATTGCAAGGGTTTTGCATAAACACACCACTCGGCCCTTTTGCGTAAACAAATCCTCCTTGACGCCCCTCACACTATCATTCATTGGTAAAAGTTTCTCCAGCAGATTCCAGGGCATCGTGAATCTCCCATACAGAAAAAAGGTAAACCCAAAAACTTGTTTATGTTCAGAAATTTGTTTATGTTCGCTTGGGCTGAGTTTTTTTTCCTTTTAATTGTGTAGTCACAATCTTTTCACAGGTTTTCTAGTTCATATTTTTTTTGTATTTTTTTCATTCTCAAATGGGATTTTAGATGGCAGTGGCACTATTAGTGGGCTTAATTTTTACAGGTTTACTGTCAATATTTTAAAATCATTTAGTTGGTTTCTGCAATCCTGTGTGCTGAGTGGAACTTTTCTTTTTTTCATTTTTTAATGTTTTGTACAATATGAAATGGTGAAGGAAAGAATCGAATCAGCACAAACAAGCTGTAAATCTCTTATGTCTGCGATAATTTAGTCTGGGGGTGCCTGTTTAGAATCATTCGACCATGTTTTTCAATTACAAGTAAACTCTTTTTTTGTTTTATAAGAATTTTGAAGATTAATGTAGGCAAAAGGGACCAATTACAGCTTGGGTGTAATGGCTCATTTATTGTTTAACCAATAAATATTAAAGTCATTATACACTTTCAATTTAACTAATAAATGGGTTAATTAGTGAATGTGCAGTTGATCCAGGGCACTTATCCATAAGTTTACAGAACTTTGAAGTAAGATGAATCAAAATCTGCAACGTTACTCCTCTTGGCATAAATTCTTGGCATAAATTAGTTCTAGATATTCAAAATTTCAAGAAGCCATTGACTCTTGGAAACATTTCTAAGCCCATGAAATGAAAATTGGAGTAAGCCTCCTTCGACTTTCTTGGAGGCATTCTCACAACACATTCAAGATCACATGACTGTGTCCTTTTAGCTGTAGGTGAATTTAGAGAACTGTCGATCATACGTTTGTAAGAACATCATCATAGGGCATTGGTAGTAGAAGCTGTTCTTTATACCACTATCCATCGTAAAAGATTGAGATAACTGATTCCTGGGAAGCTTTTGACAAACATTATGAAGTAAATGAATTCCTACATTGAATTAAATTAAGTATAAAATTCCACCTTTAGGCTGTTGGGCATAAAAGTGCTCGATCAAATAATTGTGATATTATTAGCATGTAGACTCAACATATGAAGATTTAGGAATCACCTTCTTCTATACGTCCAATGTAACTATAGTTGCCTAGTTCAATATAAACAAACTCCCTTGCAGTCATACCTCAAGTTCTGGTCTGGAGACCCATTTAGCATCAACACCATATATTGATTTAGGAACAAGCTGTTCCAGGAAATGAAGCCTACATTATTGAACAACTGTATAGCTGTAAAAGGCATTGGAAGACCAATAGGTGGAAGAGATCCTGGAAAAAATTCAACAAAATTATAAAACCCAACACAATCTATGTCAGTACAGACACATTTCAAGGCATTGGTTGAGTGTTGTTAAATCTGCTTTAGGAAAGACTAGTCCATACCAAATCACCGGTTAGGTAGGATCAAATTCTTTAACCTTGATTATTTCAATTCCTCTTATCAACGTAAGTTGTATCAAATATAACATAGAATCACCTATTAATCATTGAATAAAAACTGCTTTTGATTTGCCTTTGGTAATAGGCAGGAATTTTATCATAGAACAAATATGCATCTGTTGTTCAACTATTTTCAGTCAAACACTTGCAAGATAGTACAGGTTTCAAATTCAAATCTACCTTATATGGGTTAAAATATGCATTTTCTAATATGTGTAAGCTAGAGAGGACCTCATTATTGTTATCATGGCAATTGTTTATCATGCCTCTGTAATGTAATTTGTAGGTGCACATTTTGACATTCTCAAAATGAAATATTTCATTGCTGTTAGAAAATATAATCATTTGCAAAGCACTTGAATTTGCATTCACAATGGAATTTCTGAAGGGCTCATGTGTCGATTATGTGCTAACCTTCAACAAGGCCTTCAATTGATCCCATCAAAGTTGCCACTGAGACGAGGAGGCAAATGAAACTGAAGGCCTGCAAAAGAATCTAGGCAATTGTCCATTGTTGGACTTTATTCTTCACCGTATACATTCCCACCTGGAAGTACACTGCCAATGGCCAAAAGTTAATAGCACCCAGAAGTCCAAGAACATTATTGAAAGATGGAATCAAAATGGCAATACCAGTAGTTGAGACCACAAATGCAGTTCTCCAAAATAGCCTGAATAGGTTAACATAATACAATCCAAGCAGGGGAATAGGCACACCATATTCATTACTGATAATTCTATTATCTGGCCACTTGTTCAGAAACCAAGCTTCGATGAAAGTAAACAAGGGTTGACAGTATACCTGCAAAAGATGTTATGAAAAATCCATTTTTATGTATGAAGAGTTCAACTTCAAGCCTTAGATTACAACTTAGGGCAATTGGCAGTTGAAAATAATTGAGAGAAAAAAATAGACTTGGACAATTCTCACCTGGTAGGCTCCAACCATATGAACTACAATGCATACATTGGCAAAATCAATCAGCCAGTAAGGCTCATAAAAACCAAAACCTGTCAAGAGGTTTCCAGGTGCATTCTCTCCAAATGCTGAATACCCAAAGCAACCACAAAGCAAATAGAAGAAAGTTGTTGTTGTTACAGAAAACATGGAAGCTTTCTTCATAGTTTTGTTTTCTGGAGGTTCTGATTTCAAAGTGTCCTGCATGATAATATCCGGAATCACTAAGATTAAAGCTTAGAAAAATATTTTGCCACATAGACTATTGAGACCAACACGGATTAAAAGTAAAAATAAAATAAATGACCAAAATGGATTAAAAGTAAAAAATAAATAAATGTGATGCAGAGAGAATCAATCAAGGATTCAAAATCTGCATATCACATTATGCTCCTTTTTCAAATCTTGATCTGAAGCTCATAATCTTTGAACTTTCAATAATTTCAACTTAATTGAACAATGCTGATTAAATATTATTCTTCTCTGACAATCAAGAAACACAGCTTAACACCAAACTTGATTTCAACAACTATCAAACTTTGTAAAATAAACCTGATACATAAGACCTGATGATTCTTGACTTTCTTTTCAGAAGAACCCAACTTCAAAACAGCCTCTATAAAAATGTTTCCCAGTAATGAATAAACTCGATTCAATGACATTAGTCTTCATTGAAAATCGATTCAATACAATATCATACCCCTTCAACATAATACTTGGATTTTCAGTCATAACCAAATGCAATACAAAACAATTTCTTGATTCAAACCCCCAAAACAAGAAAGACTTGGTACCGAATACTCAATCAGAACAGGGATCTTTTTGACCATTAAACTTCTATACAAAATTTTGATCCATAAGTCATAGAAATTTCTTGATTATCGATTTCAAATAGGAACCGAAATCGATTTCAATCAACTCATAAACTGGTTCATATAAGCCGAAACCAAAGTGAGATTCATGAAATGATCCTTCAAGAATCCCTGTAGACATGCATATATTTGTGACTTGCAATTTTGATTCTAAATTTGTTCTTTGTCAACAAAACCAACTCCCATCACAAACTGCAAACAATATATATTGAAATAATATCACATGATTCCGCCATATGGACCAAAAGGATTATTTATTTAACTGTCATAACACCCGTTTCCCATTCCAAATCCTGACTGTCACAAACTATTTTTAATAACTATTAATTTTGTCAATAAAACTTCTGATACCGTGAACCAATTTATCCATACACTATATCATAATGAACTGTATCCATTATTCCATCTGGAAGTATCACAAAGCGAACACATAAACTCAAATAGATTCTAGATATCAGTCATGAAACCCGATTCAATAAGACTTTTAACTTCTTCGATAAAACTTGATACCAAGAAATAAGACATCAAAATTTTTGAACTTTGTAATTCTTTCACAAAACTGAAACCAAAACCGAGATTCGTTTAACCTTCATTTATATTCTAAAAGCCGAATTCATAAATGACATTTGAATTTAACATAAATCTAAAACTTGGTATCTCTTGTGTTCGTAACCGATTAAAGAATCTGAGAAAAGAAAATTGTAAACAATAAACTGAAAACCAAATTTCTTAAGGGAGAATTCAATCCTTCCTTCATTACTCAAAATCCCTCATTACATCCTTCAGTCTCTTTCAACAAGACTCTCTCCTCTACCCTATGTTTTCATTTTCCATTACATAAATAAAGACTTCATAACCGAATTCAACCAGTTCAAACTAACTTTCCCTGACTCAATTTAATTCCTTTTTCGGTTATTCAAGACTGATTTTAATGAACTCTAAACATATTAACTATTATATTTAATACATTTTATTATTATTCTGTGACATTTAGACTATTTGGACTCCATTACATCAATAAAACATAAAATGGCTTACTAAGCCATATTACATTAACATATAACAATTTATATTCCCGTAATTATCAAACTTTTTATGATGCACCTGCATCAAAATGACCTTCACTTTAGCGCGGGCAAGTGCATTAACACTTTAGCACGGGCAAGTGAGACCTTCTCTAAGCGGAGGCAGGGTTTGATGAAGAAAGCCCTTATCATATTTTCCGCAGCTCTTCCATTCATTTCTATGAAAGTTTAGCGCAGGCGACCTTCTGTAAGCAAGCAGAGGCGGGCAAGTGACTTCACTTTAGCATGGGAAGTACTAGGTATGTTATAAGAGATCTCAATAAGCCTTCTTTTGAATGTCTTTGCCTCTTCTCATTCATCTTCTTGCTTTTCAGATTCCATTTCTTTGCTACAATGTGCTTTATTTTTCGTTTCTTTTAAATTTCAAACTCATCTTTTCTTGTGCCTCTTCATCTTGTTATGCTAGATTTCCTCTACCCATCATGCTATTCCATTTAGTTGTCTCTGGTTTCTAAAACTTAGTTGACTTTCTACTTAGAAGTCTAAAAGATGTTTTGGAATGTTCAATGCTTCTCAACTATGACATTTCTGCTACCTACGTTGGATACTCCTGCATCACAAAAACATCAGTATGGAATGGGTTTATATGTAGACAGCATTCAGATAAACTTGTGTCAGTCCACTCGTCGACATTTTCACAGATTACACCGGAGTATGAAATGTGGCGTAAATGGACATCGTATGACCAGAAAGAAACATTTCTCATTACCCGTATCATCATTGGCTTTGGAAGATCTGCTCTTTGTTCTCTTTCTTTTTTGAATAATGATGAATGACAAGCATACCATGAAACCTAACGCAATTACTGCCCTAGAAACTATGCCGATAACAATACATTTTTTGCTTTTATTTTTGTCATTGCTAATGGTAATATTGTTGATTTTGAAATTTGTGAAAACAAAGAAAGATCATTATTTTTATACCACATACAATTTATGTGATCTACAGATCTGAGGGTTTGGGCATAACCAAAATATATTTTCGTTAGAGGTATCAATGAAATAATTGGCTAACCTCAAGTTTATGGGAATTGTTTAGGACACACAGAGATGATTCTACAGGTTTACTATCAGTTTCATCTAACACTAAAGTGAATAGAGAGCAATGTTTTAAAGAAACTTTGCTATACCATTATACAGAAAGAATCAATACATAAGAACATTATTCACATCCCTGAAACAAATTTGCACAGGAATCTTACTTGGACTGATTTTAATAGCCATTAGAAAGGACTTTGGTGGGGGTTTTGTGTAAGCATCCCTGATGGGGTCCGATGTTGAGGTTGGGGTTGAGATGTGGAGCCCCCACTATAAAGCATAAATGAAGGAGACCATAGATTTTCATGGTTCATGCCATCTTTGTAATTTTTGAAAAGGTAAAAAACCATTTTTGAGTGAAAGTTGCATTTTTTCTATGTAATATGTGTAAAAACTCTATTGGTTATAGGAGCCAATTGTGTTGCATAGACTAGTCGAGTACTAGGCTGCAACATGGTGGAAAATTACCAAAAACTTGTTAATGGTAAGTCTTAAGTTTACTTTGTACTTTTTGAGTAGTAAAATTGAGTGTACCCTTTGGTTACCAATTTAGCCTCGTGATTCTTAATGATGTCATTTGATTTGTACTTACTTTTTTATATCCTCTTTGTACTAATAATTTTTTTACTCTAAGGTAATATAACCAATTCCCATGTATTATTGTTCTCAATTGCTTCTATTTACTATATGTTGCTTCAACCCACTTGTAATGACCAGTCGTGTCTGGTATACATTCTTTGCAATTCAATTGAAACATTTTGTCAAACAATTTGCTTGCAAATGTGCAGGTATATATGTTTCCAATTTGATATGGATTTCATTTAACATTCACAATGGATTGCATGATAACAACAGAGAAAGTAAACAAGGTGGCAAGCTTAATACCAATCTCATAAATCTCATAAATCTCCAAAGAATCATAAATCTCATTAGCATTACAACATTACTCCTTCAAGTATTTAATTATAAACCTCTCAAGAGCCAAAAAAAGATGCCAGTTTGATATGGACATCCTCTTAATGGAGGCCATGGTGCATTGAGCATCCTTATTTTCTGTGCTGCTTTCACCAGGAACACACCAAACTATGCCTAGCATGTCACTGCTGCTAATTTTGAAGATGAATTTGAGCTGTAATCTGATATTGCATCACTGTAAGAGAACTCGTTCCCCACCCCTCCTTCTATTTTCAAACATCAAATAACCTGCAATCTATCTAATCCTCTCAACAAAAACCAAATCAAACCTTGCACGCAATGCTGACAAAAGAGAGTTTCAAAAATCTACAAATAATACAATCTGTTTGTAGGTGGAGAAGAGCTTGCCACACCCAAGCATAATGATATTCTAATCAACACAAAAGCAAAATGGCCTTTTTCCAACTCTACTGCTCTTTCCTTCGTCATCTTTAAATAAAGATTCCTATAGATTTGTGTGGCATCATTTGATGCTTCCTTCTTCAATTGTATATTTTTACCAATTTTATATTGCAATAGACTGGCCAAATGTATGGGGGTTTCTAGTTTGGATTTGAATGTCATGGCTATTATAGTTAGGATTTTGCTAAAGTATATAGTGAATATTTCTGTATCTTGATATGACCTCAAGGAATGTGACTTGGAGGCTCTAATAGTTATTGAATTTGTCTTACTAACTTTTGTTGCAATAGTATGTTAAAATTTGGCAGGGTTTTTGATATTAGGGTTTAAACATTGTCCTATGTTGAATAGATTCATCAAATTTAGCAAAGTATCTGCTAGATCTAAGATATTTCTAAACCATCTAGAAAATGTAAGCACTAACAGTAGGATTATTTTACATGCTGCAGGTTTTATTCAACACCAAATCAATATTGTCAAAACAGGTGAAGAAGATTGCCAAACAAGCTGAAGAACATGAGCGCTTTATTGATAAGGTTCAGTTTTTGTGGAGATATTTTGCAATTTGTTACTTAAAATATTTCTTGTTCTCCTGTATTTATTTCTTCTTGAATGCTGTTGTTAGTTCTTAGCTCAGACAGAGAACATCACATCAAACATTATAGTCAAGTAAATCACATATGCTAAGGCAATGCTCCTAAAAAATTGATTGTCAAAGAGAGAGAGAGAGAGAGAGAGAGAGAGAGAGAGAGAGAGAGAGAGAGAGAGAGAGAGAGAGAGTCATTATGTAAGTAAATCATGACAACTGTGTAAACTTCAATGAAACAGTATAACAGTAGTAAAACAACAGTATAAACATCAATCAAATTAATCACGAGATTCATGACAACAGTATTAAGTATGAAAGCATTTGTTGTTCAAAGTTCAAAATTAAAGTTCAAGTAATTGAAAATCTAAAACTTAAAAATACAACAATCTATCAGATGATGCCTCGTTCAGGTTACCAATATCCAAAGAACCATTTATGTCATTGGCACTTTTTGCTTGAAATGGATGGAGACGGGGCTTTTAGAGGTGGGGATACATCTCTGTGTAATGCCAGATTAAATGCAGTTATATGCATTTTTTGACACTTTCTACATTTATTATTATTCCATATTTGTGTCTTTGTACATGGTTTTTCTTTTATTTGAGTGGCATGAGGTATTTTTGCCTTGTCATCACGAATCTTTATCTGCCACTACCTTTTCAAAAGCAGGAAGAAAATAACAACTACAAATGGTAAGTGCTCTTAATTAGAGATGGAGAACTAGACAAGAAGCCCCCTTTCAACTGAACTCACTTCTTTTGGCTTGGAGAGTGTGCCATAGAGGTCAATTTGGTGTTTGCAACCACCCTTGGAAACTCACATTCCTTTAACTGGTATACTTTAGTTTGTCCTTCAATATCTCAATCTTTATTCTTTTCTGCTCCTTCATTTTGGTGTGTTGGTGTAAATTTTTTCTTGACCTATAAATCTTGGACACTATGAGGCCCAAGCCAAATGGGGATACAGTAGAGGGGACCATTCCCTGACTAAATAATACACATCTATGGCCTACTTTATTGGGTTTTGGGCCAATGATTCTTAGCTAGGATTTGAATCAAAGTCTTTTCTTGTAATTGCTTTGTCTTATCACTTAGTCACATCTGTTGCAGAAAGGATGTTAAGTTAAACAGTAAACAAAACTCTAATATGAGTATACCATAGAAGAGGGCTTGGATTCTTAATAATAAATATGATTACTCTTGGAGTCTCGACCCTTAACTCCTGGATACTTTGTGATAGACATGGAGGTGGGCTGAGGTCCATGTATTGCCATATGTTTGATCCCCACCTGCTTGTGTCCTATTATCAGTTTAAGATAACCAAGAGCTTGTGGGATTAGGGATCTTGCAGTAATAATTCTTGAGTACTTTTAGCATCTGAGTACCAGTAGCTTCCTTAATCTTAGGATCTTTCATAACTAAGGTGCGATTGCTAGTCTTAGAATTGCCGCCCATGCTAGCATTTCTTTGGCATTTCTTTCCATAAACAGCTTTCAAACAAATCTTAAATATAGAAAAAGATTCACCCAAAATTTCTATATACCAATTAAAATAAACTGTTTACAAATAAACCTTATAAATTGGAGATTGGATTGCACAAATTTTCAAGTATCGGATTATATTTAAACTGCTTTTAAAAAATTCTTGTAAATTTATAGATCACACAAATTTCTAAATACCAATTTGAATAAATTGTTTTGAAAAATAATATATCACATTAAATAGATAAACAGTCTTAGAATGTCGAATGGTAACTTGTTAAGTAGACAGTCACGATAAGAGAAATTTGTTTGAGTATTAGTAATCAGTAATTTTGTTATACCCTAAATCAATTAGCATTATTATCATGTGGTGGTGCGTCAATATTAGTGGGTTGAAATGTATATGCTATGAAATGCAATGCAGGTTAATAAGCTAGCTCTCAAGGAACAGTGCACTTCATTATTGCTAAAGCTTGGGCATTTTGAGGAAGCTGAGGCAACATATCAATCTCTACTTGCTGCAAACCCTGACAATTACAGGTTTTTTCTAATTTGAGGTTAATTCTATAATTAGTGTATAATAAAATTTAAGGAAAATGCTTTATGTAGGATTGTCTTGTGGCTCTTGGTTTAAGTCCTTAAACTCAGAATTTATATGAAGGTAGACATTCAACTCTAGGCTTAAAGCTGGTATTATGGCTTATTAAAATGAAAAACAACCACTTATTTTCTATATTCTAAACATCTACTTTGTTGAAGGATTCGTCTACCAATTTTTTTTCCCTACTGGCTTATTAGAACAATAAACTGACCACCTATTCCCAACCATCTAATTATATCCTTGAAGATATAATTTCTTAGATGATGTCCACTTGGTGCCCCTGCACCAAGATGAAAGCATGCAAAAACTCTATAGGCTCATCAACATTATTATGCAAGGATATTTTATATGCCAGCTTTCAAAATCACTAGCACTTAGTTGGTATTGACATAACTTTGAATAGGGGTCCTTCTATTACACAAAATTCTGATTAAAAGTTAAAAAATACCATTAAAATTTAAATGATAAAGATATTTCATATGATGTTTTCGATATTAAAATGGTTGAGAAAATGGTTGTTCAGTAACGATTTTTATCTGTAGGTTGCAAACAAATCATCCTTCTTCCACCAACGAGTCATTCCATTCAAGAAAGACTATGTCTGACGATATCAACGCACAAAAAAATAGGGAGACAATTGCTAGACTGTGGTCTAACTTAAAAAGAAAGGGTGATGGAAAATGTTATTGTCCTTGCAAACTTTGTAAGGTCTTAAAGACTCGAAGATATCTAATCAAAACAACTGAGGAACATTGTAGGCAACATGGTCACATTGAAGGGGGAAATGAATTTTGTCCATTGGTATGTATTTTAATATTTTATAAAATACATAAGACATGATTTGATGATGACAACATGGTCATGGTTAATATAAGGTCATCATTTTCATATAGGTCAACGTCCCTGAGTTTCATGTTATGGACCATGACAATCTGGAGAATGTGGATTTCTAAATGAGGGAACATGGAGGTGTGAATATAGAAGGTAATGATATCATGGAAGAAGACTACGATGATGAAGAAGATCAAGATGATCACGATGATCAAGATGATGATGATGATGTTGACGCAGAGCTTGATGTACCTATATTTGAGAAGGCACACGAGCCCCTATATGAAGGCTCCGAAACAACTCTTCTTGCCGCTGTATTGTTGTTGGTGAATTTGAAGGTTATGAATGGTTTATCCAATGTAGCAATGACACGTATGTTAAGGTATGTCATCTTTTTTCATTATTTTAGTCGTAATTCCCTTACAATTAATATTGGGTGAATCGTGTAGCAATTAATATTCTTTAAATTAACAAATTATATTTTTGGTTGTAGGTTGATAGGTGAGTGTTTGTTACCACCATCAAACATTCTACCTCACTCATACTGAGAATTATCTGCCATTATGAAAGATATTGGAATGGAGTATCAAATAATACATGCATGTCCGAACGATCATATTATATATCATAAACAACATGAATTTGCAACAGAATGCCCTATTTTCCATATTAGTAGATATCAATCAGATTGAATTAAAAAAAAGGTGCCTCGCAAGGTTCTTCGACATATTCTCATTATTCCACATCTGCAACGATTATTCAAGTGCAATAGCTTGGCACAATTTATGGATTACCATGCATGCAATAGAAGTCAAGATGACATTATGCGAATGTCTGTGGATGGTTTGACATGTAAGGAAATAGAGGAAAAATTATCACACTTTAAAGAAGAACCTCGTAATCTCAAGCTTTCATTGGTAGCGAACGGTGTCAATCCGTTTGGAGAGATGAGATCTACTTACTCTGTGTGGCCTGTTTTTGTTATCAACAATAACATTCCTCCTTGGTTGTCCATAAAGAGGGAGCACATAATGTTGGCACTGATTGTTCTAGGTATTTTTTGATTTAATGGTCATCTAAATTAATTTATTATTAATAATCCATCAAAATTGTCATAATAATTATGTAATATTTTTGTTCATTCAACTAGGTAAGTACCAAGTTAAAGATATCAATGTATATATTGAGCCCCTTATCGACGAGTTGATGGTGTTATGGAATGGGGTCACTATGTATGACATCTCTAGACCAATAGGACAAAGACAATTTTAATTAAATGCAATACTTGTATGGACAATACATGATGCCCCTGGGCTAACACATTTTTGTGGTATGTTCTCTTCTTAACGCCTCTTTTTTGGTATGTTATAGTGCTAACACAAAGTTAACACATTTAATCCAATTATACACGATCTTGTAGGTCTTCAAACAAAAGAAAAATTTGCATGTCCAATTTGTGGTCCAAAGATGAAATCTCGTCATTCAAAAAGTTTAAGAAAACAGGTGTTCGATGAGAATAGACACTTTCTCCACATAAATCATAAGTACCAAATTACTGAAAAACATCTTTTCAATGGGAAAGAAGAGACTACATCAAAGCCACGAAGAATGACACCTCACCTATGGAAGTCGGCATACAATAAAATAAACTGTCGAGGTAATGTCATTCCATCTGATGGTTTTTGTTTCAAATTTATATTTTGATATTGTGTTTTGTTTACTAATGATGTAATTGATGCTTGTGAAGGTCATCAAGGCATCAATGACCAACTTCCAAAAGGACTAAAAAGTTATCCTACGCAATTTACTAGGTTGCCGTACTATGAGCAACTCTCAATCGTGCATTTGTTTGATCCTATGCATATTGGAAAGAATGTAACAGAGCCATTATGGAAAATATTGGATGGAAGGCGTGACAAAGACCAAATTATCAAAATTTGTAGTGACATTGAAGAATCCAATCATGCAATGAAAAATTTTATTTGGTCAAATAACAATGGAGACCAGATTGATACAAGTGCCCTTCCATGGTTATTGTCGGAGCAACAGAGCAATGCTATAAAAGAAATTATTAAAAAAATATGATTTCCCACAGGATTTGCTGCGAACATAAACGATCTCATATCAAAGAAAAGTGAATTTGGGCCAGGGATGAAAACACACGATTGGCATATATTTATTAAGGTAATTCATATTATTTTGTATTCACTATATATTTGTATACTGCATGTGGTTTTCATTGCATTCTTTTATAAAATATTGACAAGATCATTTTACAAATATTGCAATACGTTCTACCTCTATCTCTCCCACACCACTTCGCCAACAGTGTCAAACAAGTTATATATGATCTTGGAAAATATATGAGGTGGTTGTCATCTAAAGAAATCAATAAAGAAGATATAAAATATTAGAAGAGAAAAATTCCTCTTCTTATGTGTGAAATGCAAAAGTGTCTACCTTCAACTTTTTTCAATGCACAAGAACACTACCTCATACATCAAGTTGAGGAGATTGAATTGTGTGGACCTGTACCAACTAGGTCAATGTGGATGGTTGAGAGACACTTGAAATTTTTGAAAGGCTTGGTTCAACAGAGAGCACATCCTGAGGATTCTATGGTGGAGGGATATATGGTATACCAGACCATGGTGTACATTAGTGAATATCTTCTTAAGTTTGCAGCAAAGATCTGTGTAGATCGTATTTGGGATCCCAAATCCATTAAAAAATTTGAAGGGGAGTACTTGATGGGAAAAGGTAGATTGAGGAAAGTGAGAGGTAAATCTAAGATGTTATTGTAGTTAATTAATTCTTATAATCTTCAATATAAGTTATTTATAATTGGTGTATTTTTTTGATACAGCTGGTCGAGAGTGGGATGCAATACATTTGTATATTGCAAACAATCTTGATTGGATGATGGTATGGATTGAACGATGTCAACAAAATGGTTGCTCATTAACATGGGAAGGTGTTGCTTCATTGGTTAGAGAAGCTCATCGTAATGGAGATTCCAATGTTACTTCAATGGTAATTGATCTAGCACATGGTTTAAGAGGTGGAGAGGTATGTACAAATTTATTAATGATCATGACTCGTATGTTTCATATCAACTCACGATGCAAATAATTTACACGCTTGAAAAATTGCAGGTCAAGCAGCACAAAGCTATGTACTATCATGGCCACAAATTTCACATAAAAAAGTTGGATGACAGAAAGAAAACTTGTGATCTGGGATAAGTGCAGTTTTCGAGGTCACCAATATATCATCTAGAAATGACATACATCCTCAACAATCTCAAAATCAATACTATGGCATTTTGGATGATATAATTGAGTGCGACTTTAACTCTTTCAAAGTAGTTCTATTCGTCGTCAAATGGTACAGGCTACGACTGAATCAAAATGACCTAGATAGAACTGTTATTCAACATGATAATGAATTTACAATGATTAATACAAGGTCATTTGAGCCAGTTGGAGATGAGCCCTATGTTCTTCTAAGCCAGTATGAGCAAGTGTTTTACTCAAAGGTTCCACATAAACAGGGTTGGTCATTTGTTGTTAGACATGATCCAAGAGGAAGGCCGATAAAGTATAATGTTATGGAAGAAGAAGATACTGAAGATGATGATGATGATGGTGGTGGTGGTGGTGGTGATGATGATGATGATGATGGTGATGACGATGGTGATGGTGATCATGGCAATGATGATGATGGTGATGTTGTTGATGGAGATGATGATGGTGATGATGGCGATGATGATGATGATGATGATGATGAATGACATAATTGAAATGATTACATATTTATTGTGTTCAAATTGTAATGATTACATATTTATTATGTTCAATTCTAATGATTACATATTTATGTATTGCTTTCAATTGTAATGATTACATATTTATTGTGTTCAATTCTAATGATTACAACATATGTGATTTATAATTACCAATTTTTTGTTTACGATGCTCAATTAATTGTTGTTGAGACATGTATATTTGTGTTTGATTATCACACTTTTTGCAAACAGGCAATTGACTACAGACATTGTCACCCCTTCTGTTGACGATCTTGCATTCCATATATAAGGTAAATTTGTTCATGTTTACGATGTTGCATATTGTTCATGTTATCTTCTAAGTTATTTGTAGCATACGTATCATATGCTTTTTAGCTAACTTAAGATAAATGATTAACATATGCAGAAAATTTGACCCCTTTGGCATGGATTGTGCATAGTGACATGGATCAGCAGGTATAAGTCAATAAATAGACATAATTTTATTATATTCTTCTTGTTTATCACTAAGCACGTATGTTATAAATAGACATATTATATAATCATATAATGTATATATAGACAAAGAAGAACTGTACAGAAATATAATATATAATCACTTTCAACCTAGTACATTTTATATCTCTCATGTATAGACAAAGAAGAACCATACGTATGGGTCATGACTTGATTATTCTATATATATTGACATGACAATATCTCATTTGATGGATTGCAGCACCCACCAAATAGGTACTTGTCAGATCTATCTACATCGAATGAGGGAAATGAGGGAATGCTAGATGAAAGTTCTACATGTAGTACAGCTAAAATAGGGAGATCAACTAGAGGTCAAAAGATTAGAAAAAAATTTGATAAGCGCATGCAATATTTTCTTGCTAATGGGGGGTCATGTTCTTATGATGATGAGACCAAAGGCGACATCAAGGTTCCCTTTCGGTACACACACATTGAGAAAGAATGGGTACCCAATGAGCTACCTCCAATAAACACTGATTTTTGTGTTAATGAGAGGATATATCGCATTGCTCCATCCTCATTACATGGTTTGGGCCTATTTTCCATGGATGGGATAAAGGTATGTTACAACAGAGTTGTTGAATTATTCAAGTATGTCGGTCCGTGTTACAATTACAATGATTGGATGCGGATTGTTCAATATAAAAAAAGTATGCGTAGGTATGCACTATCAGCTAATTATATACAAAGGAAAGAAAATGATCAAAGTAAAAGATTTGCAATGTACATTGATGGGAGACCAAAAGCAACAGGTAATATTGCGAATTTTATAAATAGTACGCGACCTTTGTCAACTAATAAGTAACCCAATTGCATATTTGAGGCGCGTGAGGGGAATCAATTTTTGTATGTGCAATAAAATCAATAAGTGCATGGGAAGAACTGCTAATAGATTATCATTTAAATCACATAGATACAAACAAAGTTACTATCATGAGGGCGGTAAGTACTATATACCATTTTATTAATAAGTTTTTTTTTGCTAAGTCTATTGCTTTTAGTTCGCTAAAGTTTTTATATTTAATCTTTGTCACAGGACAATATGGATCCCGCACATGATAGAGGCCATGAGGATGCTCCTCCCACCCATTCTTCAGCAAGGGTAAACCTTATTAAAATTGTACAAATTAGATAGTTGAAAAATGTTATATTATTATATTATTTTATTTATGGTTTTGGAGTTTTTATGATAGTTTTACTGATATTCCTGTCACAATTTGATGTTCAGGATAAGGGAAAAGCACCCTCAACAATAGAGGCAATAGCTACCCCCGAGGATGATGATCATTTTACAGATTCACCTAATGTAACAATTATGTTGAAGAAAAAAATGAAACAAATCAATAAAGAAATAATTAATATTTTGTATGAAACAAATCCAACTGAGGAGATGCTGATGAGGCTAACTGAATTGAAAGCGCTCGCACGTCGGTATCAAGTAAGCAGTAATGAATCTTTAGTTATAACAAAATTTCAATAAAGGTTTATATTTTATACTCTTTTATGTTGTGAAGTAAAATATATATAATATGTGTTCTTGTTGCAGGATTTTATGGAATCTCTAGTACCTGGTCAAGGACAATGCGGTGAGGCCGGGTACTAGCAGACCTCCGGCCGCCTCAGGTAAAATAATCCTTTAGTTGACAAGTTACAAGGAATTTTTTCTTTGGAACATTCAAAAACTTCTCAAGTTAACTCTTACTTTTATTATTTCAAAATGTCTTTGCTAACAATGTATTGTTCAGGTCATCAATTGCAGGAGACTCCTCCTAGCCAGGACGTCCATACAAGATTTTCGAATGCAATGTCGCCCACAAGGGCCATACAAACATCAACGCCTTCAAGGTGTATGGTAGCTGGTAAATCCTTGTTTTACTATATTTGGTTTTGTGCTAAGTATGATTTGATAATTTGTACTTTAATCTTGGGTGCATCACATAGTAAATTATTTTTTTGGAGCAGGAGATACATCAACGGCACCGTTTGGTACGCCAGATACTGATCAATCTACATGTATTGGTGATAATTCACCACCATTTCCTGGATCTACGTGTGTTACTAGCATGGGAGCTACGCAGACGTCATTATTGATTGACAATAATGAATCAATGCCTTTAAAATGTCCTAAGATTCCAGGTACTTTAAATAATTATTTTTTATATTGTAATATGCATTTACCTATTCATAACAAGTTTTGGATTGATTACCCATGACATTTTTTGCAGGAAATGATACATTTTATAAGAAGCTTTATGACCTCACACTGCATATATCCAGGCCCACCATACGTACAAGGTGGAACATCATAAGTGAACTAAGTTTATCCCACTATTTTTTTTCATATCATTAATTGGTACAGTATTTTTCCTTTCATTCGGGTCTTTTCTTTTAGTAGCTATATCTAACAATTTTGTGTTTTTTCTTAAAAGGTGGAATTTGCAAGAAAGAAGTTTAAAAGATCAGCTCGTCAAAGATTTAGAGCATGAGTTTGGTAATAATATTTTTGATGAGAAGAAAATTTTAGAAAGAGCTTGCAAACATCTTAAGACTGTGAGGGACGCATATAGAAAGAGTCTCATCCAGAACCCAAAGTACGAGTGTCCTCCCTTTATTTCAGTGAGGGATTGGAATGAATTCATTTTGGATGCAAAGGAGAAAGCAGATGCTCAAAGAGGAGTTTCATCAACAAATGGGAGAAGGTATGCAATAGTATTAACTACTAGTACAATGTAATAATGCACTAATTAGTGATCTTTATATCTATATCATCTAACATATTTCAAACTTTTCATAGGTTGCAGGACACTTCAATGGCAACAAAGGCCAGGCTGCAAAAGATTGGGCAACACAGACTTGGCGCTAGAGGATATTCAAAAATTAAAGCATGAATTGTAAGTAGCAGTAAATGAATTGCAGAGAAAAATTATTTATAAAATGCAAATAATTTTGTTTAATCAAAAAATGCAGGGCTCTTATTTTAATTTAGAGGCCACAGAAGAACACAAAAAAATTGCCTTCAAGGAAGGCTATCAAGCCGTGGCTGAACGCCTACGGCAAGCTTCCACTAGCCCAACTGAAGAGTCTCCTACATCATGTGCATAGGTAAATATGCCAAAAAATATATTAGAAATTGAATACTTGAGCAACAATCAATTTGATAATAATGTGCATGACATTGCAATGCAGCCTCTTAATCATGACACAGATCATACACCGCATCATGAAGCTCCTGATGTGCATCGTACTATCCAAGGAGGTGCTCATTTGCTATTTAAAACTAATTATGTAATTATTAATATAATTTAACATCTTAAATTGAGCTTGATGTAACATTTTTGTGTATATTTTAGAGGATACAGAATCATGTCATGCTGAATGAGTGCCGCAGGATGTTCAGACTGATCACCATGTAGATCATGTGGCACATTCAGGTAAAGAAAATCTATGTTTTGTTCTTTTAAATTAATTTTTTGATTTATATTTCTTTTACTTACATAAATACTTGTAATTCACTAATATAAAATGGTGTGAATTTAACTCATGAAGTAGTTATTGCAGCGAACCCCCCTTTAGCGCAGCGGCCTCGTGTTCCTGAACAGATGAGGAGAAGACACACGTTGGGATTAGAATCAATAGAGGAGGGGACTGATGAGGACATTGATCTTCCTCTTAGAAATTACATGATTAAAAAAAACAGAAAGAAACCCAAAAAGAAATGATTGTAATTAACAGTTATTGTTAATGAAAAAACATTGTCTTAATGGATGCAATTTTGTACTAGTAATGTTGATGAATGATGTGTGTTAATATGTGTTAATGAATTATTCGTGAATGTTGTGTGTTAATGAATTATGTGTTAATGAATTATTCATGAATGTTGTGTGTTAATGAATTTTATGTGTTAATGAATGTTATCATGTGATTATAAGATTGAATGTTATATTTCAAAAAATGGATGAATGAATGAATGTTATTAAATGTTAATGGGGAATTTAGAGTGATGTTAGGGTGTGGGGGGGGGGGGGGGGGGGGGGGGGGGGGGGGTGGGGGGGCAAATGAGCTTCCACCTTCACGTGGTTGGCCTTGTTTAGTAGAGAATATTAAACTATTCTTGAAACCAAGTGAAGCTCAAACTTTAAAGACAAGCTTCCTTATTAGGCATCCCAATCTTCCATTTGGCTTGTTGCAAGGGATTCAATTAAAAATATACAAATTACTGGTCTTGACTCATTTTGAATTGTCGTGGTCTAATGTAGTTTAATATTTTTCATCTTCATTTATTTTCTTGTTCAGAGATGCCTGTTTGACTTACCAAACTTGCCTTTCATCACAGAGATTCTAATTCCAAATGATGCTCAAGAACTATCATATTCTCTACTATTGCATTTCAATTGGATGTACAGTAGAGTATTATGACAGTCCAAACTCTCTATTTGATGCAGCTTACTAATCTCATTGAAAAGTTTGTACTGATTGTGCTGAGCAATGGAGCTATTCTAACGATGACAAGGGACATGTTTGACCACGATGTTGGATTTATGCTTTAACATGGCTGACATATGACAGATGTCGGTTGATGATATTGGAGATGTTACAATCACCAATGATGGAGCAACAATTTTGAAGATGCTGGAGGTGGAGCATCCAGCTGCAAAGGTTGGGTCATTTGTTCTCTTGGTGTTTCTTATTGTCCGTTTGTTGTTCTTAATATCTTATGCTATTACACATTATCAGTGGTAATGGATGTAAAAATATTCATTATTTGACTAGTACTTCAAAAACTTATTATGTTTATCAATTTCATTCCATAATTTTTTTCAATGCACTCAAAATATATTGTTAATGAGGTTGGTGTTTTCATCTATCTATAGGTTTTTGTGGAACTTGCAGAATTGCAGGATCGAGAAGTTGGGGATGGCACAACATCAGTTGTTATTATTGCTACAGAGTTGCTGAAGGTATGTTATATAGATTATATCTTGTTTTAGGGAGATTGTTTTTTGTGTTACCTTGTACATTTTTGTAAGACCTTTAAATCTTTACTTCGCTTTTTAGGTTCTTATTTCAAATTTCATAAAGGCATCTTTCTTACAGTGTGTTGCATGTGCCCATTTGATTTTTGTACTTATAGCGGGCAAATGACCTGGTTCAGAATAAAATCTATCCAACTTCTATCATCAGTGGATATAGGGTAATTTAAGCTTTTTATCTTACTAAAAAGAAATGCATGCATACAGAATTGTTTTTATGGATTTCAGAATAGGGATTAAATAAGCATAGTTTGTGAGCAGTAGAATCAGCTGTTTTGCTATTATTTAGATGATTGTTTTATGACTTGAGTGTCCATTGCAAATCATATTGTGATTTTTTTTTTTGAACAACTTGCAATGAGGGAAGCCTGCAAATACATTGATGATAAATTGGTTGTCAAGGTGAGTTATGCATTGATAGTGTTAAGGATGCTTGTAGAATTAATGCTTGCTTGATGTACATTCTCATATGTTGTGTGTTTAGGTTTAGCAGTTGACATCATATTCAGATTTTTCACTGGGGAGTCACATTTTCAGCTTCTCATATTTGTATTGACTTGATTATTGGAGGTGGCCTTTTTTGTGTAGGAATAATGTTAAAGACTTCTAAATTTGGTCTATCATCTAGATTATTTTGATGGAATTCTTTTTTGCTTCGATGTTTAATGCTTAGTACAAGAATGGGGCCAACTTTGAGGACTTGAATGTCTCATAACAGGTTGATAAGCTTGGCAAAGATTCTCTTATCAACTGTGCAAAGACTAGCATGTCTTCAAAAATTGTAGCTACTGACAATGACCAATTTTTAAAAATGGTAAGTCTTACTAGATCTATCCAACATATAAATTAAATGAAGTGAGTTATTATTGTGCTACAAGTGTTGAAAATGTATATGTATATTTTTTCCCTCTGAATTACAAATGAATAGATTTGTCATTTTGTTGCTTATTCACATATCTTTATCCTAAAGGTCATTCAAATTAATTCTAGGCATTTCAATCTTGAACAGATTGCTTAGGCGAATCTCTTAAAAAAACTAGCAAAATGGTAATTCATCCAAAATTTATCGGAACTCTCTTTATCATAATAGATCAGATTGTTCATATCTTCATAAAATTTCCATATCCAAACTCTAAAGGAACGATTCCCATTATATCATAATTCTGTGCATTTTCAGATTGTCCATTATATTGGACTTATCACTTAAATCAGAAACTGCAAATTCTTAGAAGACCGACTTATACTCTCGACCTCATCATTGAATGTTGTGAGATCAAGATCCTATCTACCTGGTCAATTTCAGATCAGAGATTTGTATCAGGACTATCCTTCGACACTAGAGGGATTGATGGGGTAAGATGTGACAAACATGGGATAATTGAGATTTGTTTTACATTTTAATTCAACTATTTATAATTTTCCAACTCAATGTGATGGAGGAGTTAATGAATTAGATCAACTAATGTGTTAAACTAACGTGTTAATTGTCTACTTTGAGGAGTTAAAAGTGCATGATTAAAGGGAGATCAAAATTGCATGAAATAGTTACCTAATTGCATGGATGAGTGAAGTGGATTTGATTGATGGGTGGGACTAGGAGCAAGTTTGAGTATACTGATTGCACTAGGTAGTCAATTAGGTGAGGTGAAATTAATTTATTAAATATTTATGCACATGGGATGAGAATTAATATTAAATTAATTTATTAATATATTGCACACATGGATAAACATGATGAGGTGTCTGAAGTTAGAGGAGGATTTAGAATGCTAAATTTGAAACACCTCTGACTGTCACCTGTAGGAAGAAGACAGTCAAGTGTTCATCCTAATTTTAGGATGTAAATGTGGTATAGAATGATGGTAGGAAGATTTGAAAGAAGAAGATTGAAGATCAAAATGAATTGTATCATATTTAATCAATAAATAAAGTGTTTGCAGGTTTATATTTGATGGTACTATCAAACATTTCTGGAAACAGTCATGTTTTCCTTTGTTACGGAGCATGTTTGTACTAGTAAATGGATAAGATAAGTGCTAAGATTGATTTGAGAGTGTTATGTGATGTCTTAACTTTGTTTTGGAACCAATTTGGGCTTTGGCCGCTGAGCAAGTGAAGAATTAGACTAATTTTTTTCTTAAATTGTCTGAAACCCTCATCAATAGAGGACTTGACAAGGGTTTATAAATATCTCAGAATTCAACTGGTGGAAAATTGTGTTTCTTGACTCATTCTAAAGTAGACTCAGGATCTTTAAGATGTACTTGATTTGGTATCAGATGGTTTGATATTTTGTGAGCAATTTGATGCCCTAGCGGGCAATAACAGTAATCTTTATGGTTTTCTTGACTGTGTTTAGTTTGTTCTCCTAATCAGTTAATGTCTAAAGGGTATCCAATGGAAAAAATAGTTGAATAAGGTTATAAACATCTTTAATATTCCATTCAAATGCATGGTTTGTTAATTCATGAAGGTTGGAATCTGATTCAGTGCAGACAATCAGTTGATGTAATGGTAATAGTCACATTGATGACATAATATTGTTTAGGTTATTTGATCATTGCTATCAGAACTGCATATTGAATTTGAAATGAATCTTTGCTACACTAACACTTAGCATTTAGGAAGTATGAATCCTACAAGGAGTTGATTGAAGAGGTTTGATATTGTGAGAAACTGTGATCAAATTCCTTTAAGTAGATAGTGACAGTTGAAAGTTGTGAAGCTATGACATCAACTTTTTGGGTATGGAAATCTAGTATATTGACAAGTGCTAGAAGGACTTGGTGATAGATAAATGGACTATAGACAGGGTTCCTACATTGGGTTAAGGACAGTGCATAAGGACAGCATAAGGAGGCAGTTTTTAGGTATGGTGTACTTCTCCAAGTTCAATAAGGTAATGATCACTGTTAATTTTTGCGAATTCCTTAGTAGAGTTCTGGTTCTCCATATTGCTTGGAGCAACATGGAGAGTATAGTCTAGCCCAAAATATTCATTATAAGGCAATTTGTCTAGGGGCTCAATACCCACAGCAACTGTAGTCTATATCAAGCAAGTTGAAACATCCATTTAGAAGGTAAAAAATTCATAAAGAAGAATAGATGTTCAGAACCATGTAAGTATCCCTAACAGCACAGAAAGAATATATACCTCATAACACCAACAACATGCAACATTGCGAATTGTGTAACCCCCACCTCCAACAAGCATTAATGGAACATTGAATGATCGAAGAAACCGATCACAATCTGCGTGTCCTCTAATTGACAAATTAAAGCATCCCAGCCTATCGCTTGAAAGTGAATCTGCTCCACATTGTAAGACAACTGCTTCTAGTTGATATACTTCCATGACTTTCTAAACGATACTTCCATGACTCACATTTCACCAATGATGGGAGTATTTTTAGAAGATGTAAACCCTTAAGTTTGGTGTCAAAGCATACATTTAGGCCTCATTCACATATGTCTGGAAAAGGAGGCCTATAAGGGCAAAATCAAATTGTACCCTGATGCAATATAAGATACAAGGTTTTTCAAAAAACAAAGAAAGAACCAACTAACCCTTAAGCATTTGAGCTTTGATAGAAACAAGAGCTATTCGTTGTTTTTAAAAATTAAAATACTAGTGATCTAAAAATAATCAGTGTGTTGGTTTGGAGGACTAATAACCCCGCCAAAACATTTTCTTGAAATTTTTCTAATGAACTAGACTTAAGACAAGACTCACTTTCTTAGGACTTCGAAAAAGAATCAGATTGCATAAGAAACAATGGTGTAAGTCTGTAAGACATCGACAGAAGCTCCCTCAGTGATTCAAACACCTCATGAACTTCTTATCAATTAGAAAAAAGACATTTCCAATAAGTTCAACTGTGGCTGAACTCAGTATTAGAAAAGGGTGCAGGGGATGCATTCAATCATTGTCAGACATGTTAAACACCTGAGAAGAAGACAAAGTTAAATAAGGGGAGTTGTTGTTTCTATTCACCAGTTGCAAACACCCAACGTGAGAGTGCCATGTGACGCAAACATGTTATACCAGTCACTTTTAGGTTTAGATTAAAAAAATAAATATTAAAAAACTCTAATAAAAACATTGAAAAGTCAACAAACAACCAAATTCGGCCGACATTCACCCAAACTCATCCACATTCTTTTCGGACTCACGTTATTGTTTTCACATTTGGTCAAAAGCGGGTGAAAGTCAACCAGGGTCCTGCTGTTTGACTTTACAGTGAATTTGACAGGGAAAAACAAATTTAGACCGATTCTGAACCGACTACAAATGTGGAATCTGAACCGACTATGAATGTGCATTGAACCGACTTCCAAATTTGGGCTTTGCCAGGCGAATGTGGTAACTTAGACTCAATGTGTATTAAGGGTTCTGTGGAACACATTATTAAGATCTCTCAAGTTTCAACAAATGTCAATTTTGGATGTGACCCCCTTTTTGGTACCATACCCTTAGCACTTTGTCCATTAGTATCATTGTCTAACTTATTATTTGAACCTGTTGTGTACTTTTTAAAGTGTCTCCTATTACCATTTCATCACAGTGCCTTGAAATTTGTACCGCAGGCGAGAAACTTGATATAGCTAGGTTAAATGATCTTTTCAAGTGTTAATACATGTGGTTAAATGGGGTCAAGTCTCAATTTTGAGGGAAAGAAATTTGAATCTTTTTGCTGTCCCTAGTTTTGCCATGGCTAAACTAAGTCAAGATTCATTAATTTTATGGTGAAAATATTTAAATTGTCTATTTGTTCCTAATTTTAATATTAACAGTAGGTACAGTAGGGATTTGTGGGTAAATTAAATGTTTGGTGTTGAATTAGCTAGAATTTCAGGCATGAATTGCAGAGTGAGAAATACTTGTATTTCTACGAAATAATTTGTCCAGTTCAAAGCTCATTCGGTTGAGAGAAAAATATTTTTTGAGGGATTAAAGTTAAATTAGCTCATTGAATAGCTCATTATTTCCTTTTTTTTGTATTAGTCAAAGTTAGGACTAGTTCTTCTGTATCCTTAAGTGATATATAGATATGTAAACAAGAAATTCAACAATTAGTATAAAGCAACAATTGGAGCTGACTTCTTGACCAAGGAAGTGCAGTTTGAGGACAGACTTTTCACACTGCAGGTCAGTATTAATTGCCCATAGATATTTTGATTTAAGTTTTGTTTGTAATGTTTTCAATACATGATATACATAATATGAAACCAGTGATGTGGTTTGCAACTTTTCTTGAATATTTTTTGCAAACCTGTTATATCAATGGCCTTTCATTGTTCTCATAAGTAACACGAGCAGTTGCATAATAACAATACCATTAGTGAATTTGTGTGGTAAATGAACTAGGATTCAATTAATTATTGGCCTTTAGATGCTAGGTTTCTATCTTGTCTGAGGATTTTCTGTTGCTTGGATGAGCACGGAATAGATCTTATAATTACTGATTTTACTTATTTTTGTATAAACATTCTTTCAAGGTAGATATGGGATACTGCTGGCCAGGAGAGATTTCAGAGCCTTGGTGTTGCCTTTTACCATGGTGCTGATTGCTGTGTTCTTGTATATGATGTTAATGTTATCAAATCATTTGATAACCTTAACAATTGGCGTGAGGAATTTTTAATTCAGGTATTTTGACTGAATTATTCAGTAATTTAACTTTGTTGTTCATTCTGAGGTTTTGTTGACTTGTGCTACCACTGATCTTCCATGCAATTTTTTATCATAGGCAACCCATTTGATCCAAAAAAATTTCCATTTGTGGTGCTTGGAAATAAAATTGATGTGAATGGTGGAAATAACAAAGTGGTAGGTGGATTGACTTTTTGATTTCCTAGTTCTTTGGAGTGGAATGCAGTCATGAAGTACCTGAGCACAAATTTTGGTTGTTACAGGTTTCTAAGAAAAAAGCGAGGGCATGGTGTGCTTCTAAAGGAAACATTCCTTATTTTGAAACATCTGTCAAAGAGAGCTTCAATGTTGAAGCAACATTCCAATGCATAGCTAAGGATGCATTAAAGAATGAGCCCGAAGAGGAAATGTTAGTAAAATCTATGTGCCATGCATCACTTCTCTTTTATTCTAGTGTAATGTTATGTGAGTTATATATGTTTTTGTGTTGCAAATTCATATGCTATCTATATTAATTGTTGATTGTTGATTTCTGTTTGTTTTGCTTGTGGATCTTTCTCTCACATTATTCTTTTCTATCTATCCCTGTCTATCCCTATCTTTTACATAATTATCCCTATTTCTCTTTTGAATTGGGATTTGTAAGATATCTTAATTATGTTAATACCTCTTGATTGTATATTTTTCATTGAATTGGACTTGAATTGGGTTTGTAAGATATCTTAATTATGTTAATACCTCTTGATTATGTCTTTTTCATTAAATTGGACTTGTTGTATATCTGAATTATGTCTTTTTCTGTGAATTGGGTTCATTGTATATCTTGATTATATCTTATAGATCTTGATTATATCTTTTCCATTGAATTGAGTATGTAATATATCTTTGATTATGTCTTTTCCATTGAATTGGTTTGTAATATATGTTGATTTTTACATAATTAGAAATCTGCCCAGTTTGAATTAAATAAAAAAGTAGCTCTACAATGCACCGATAGAGCGTGTGCATTCTCTAACAAAGGCAAAAAAGGCTTTGCAATTGCCGTGACAATTCCAACCTTGTCTTACTTATCTTGACTTTACAAATACACTTGTGGCCACCCACTTGCATTCAAGAATCTGATAGAGGCCTTACAATACTAGCATTGTAAATACCTAGTTATACTCAGTAGTACATATATTGAAATTTGTCTAAATCCTCTCACTTGCATGATTATGTTTTTCTCCAGAATGTCGAACAGCTCATGAGCCCACCATATAAAGGCAACAGAATAATATGCGGTGGATCAAAATATGCAGGCTGATTTTTGCAGAGTCCTCTGATATAAAAGTCCAGTCTTGTTGAATGATAGGTTTGATTTCTTGAGCTGCAAACTTACCAATACATAATTTCTACTTTTTTCTAGATGAATCTAGCCTTTTTCTTTATTGTCGTGACCTGAGAAACAGACCACTTTTGAATCCTCTACAGTGATTGTAAGACTGGCCTTGTTTATTTTGTCTATATTTCTCCATGTTTTGTTCAAGCCTGTAGTTTTATCTAAACTGCATATTTTTGGTGCTCTGAACATGTTTGTACATGCTAGATTTAGAATTCTAAGAATTGGGATCCCTAATAAGTTCCATAACTATGGTGTATTTGCAGTGGGTAGTGATAATTCAAGAGAAAAAGTACCTGAGTATTCTAAGAAGATTATGCTGAAGGGTGACTAGTAGATTTTTTTTTGGCAATGGACAAGGACGAAGGCGGTTTAGTAGGTTTCATTTCCATCTTTATCTTTCATGTGGCTATATTATTTTTAGAGCATACTTAAGAATTGAGAATCTCTACAAGGAAGATTTCTTCTAAAAATACAATTTTTGCTGAGTTTTCATACTATAGTTTGTTTAGAGAGCTGCTCTGATTTCACTGTTGTTTAGAAATTGCAGAAGATGACTGAAAATTAAAGATATTAGATTTTCATAGTCGTCAGAAATTAGCCATGTCATTTCAGACTTTCAGTCCATAGAATTTAGTGCATATCAGTTCAGATTCCCACAGTCCATAGAAATTATCACATAGTATCATTTCAGAATTTCATAATCTATAGAAATTAGCGCATGCCATTTTAGATTTCCACAGTTCATGAAATTAGCTCGTATCATTCTCAGATCCAATTATCATTAGATTTAGATTTGCAAAATAAATTTTATCCGGTTGAATCCAATCCTAATGACTGAAAATGTTATATAATTTTAGCCGGTTGAATCCAATCATTAGATTTAGATCTGCAAAATAAATTTTACTAGGAATTGGGATTTCTTTTAAAGATCCAAATGTTGTTTCCAATAGATATAGATCAAGATTTGGTTTTAGTGAACAAATCTGGCATCCAAAATATATGTCAGATCATAATGGTTTTGGCTCCATATAAAATGTGTCATGTTGTGCATAATTATCAGTTGTGAATTTTTCCCGCAATTGAAGGCAATGCTTATTTATATAATACAAATATTTTGAAAGACTTTTCATACTGCAATTTTTCTTGTATGATAATCATCTTTGGGAAATGCAATCGTGATTAAATTTCATTCTCTCCTAAGTTCTCATATGGTTATTCTTAATTCTATGAGCTCGTTATTTTTGTCTCTTCTATTTTGTTTGACACATGATTTGTAGCAGCACAATAAAATGGAGTTTCCCTTGGGGGAATCTATATTCTTTCTCTTAAGTTATGTTTTGGTTATGTTTATTCCTGAAAATGCCAACAAGCATATAACTATCTTGGGTATATGGAGGGAATAACTGCCATCAAATTTTTTACTTTGCTGGTGTCATTGTTATCTTGTTTTTAAATTCAATTCTATTTTTGGCCATTTGGTGCTCTGCAGATCTGATTTCTTTGCTGTCCAATCAAATTTTGCTATTTACAGCTAATGTATCCAACAATGAAAATGGAATGCACTTTTTCTCCCTTATGCTTAAAATGAACAATTGGATGGTGAGCACATGCATTTGGGCTCTTTAATGTTCTCTCCGATTTCACGATGCTCTCTTTCATAGACTTCATTAGTTGATTAAATAGGATGGTGCTAGAAAGCATATGGTGACTGGTCCAGACTCTGTGTGGTGGCGAGGCCCTCTGCAATCAGAAGATAACTACATTTCTAAAGCCATGCAATATTCTCTGCCTTGGAATTTGAACCTTGGCGTGTTCCCTAGAGCATTAATTTTCATCACATATTTTGTATAAAAAATTACGGTTGTAAATTTATCCAACCATGTGACTATTCCAAAATTCTTTTGATGAGTTTCTACTCTAATTCAAATACAAGATCTGAAGAAGCTAAAACTATTCTTCTAATTCAGGGAGTTCTATCCTTTATTAAATATTACCTCAATGATTAAACTTACACATAGTTAGATGCAAGAAAAGTAAAAATAGAAACGGATTCTGTTGAATTGTGCAGATTAAAAATTTGATCATGTTTAGGAATGCTATCATGATAGCTTGTAACTAGGAGCCCTGATATAACTAATTTTGTAGCACAATTAATTCTATCTTCAAAGTTCAAACAATTCATTTGAACCAGTTTAGCTATGAGGTCCACCTTAAAGTTGTTCGCTCTTGAATTATTGTCTTTGATAGACATCCTCATTACGACTTAAGTCAGGGAGCAGATAGAGTTTAAAAGTTTGTATTTATATATGGTATGATAATTCTAATTGTAACTAATGAAACTGTTTTGAAGTTATCTATTAGCATGGTCAATGTCAGGACCATTCATGAGTTAGAAACAACAATTTGATCATTTTAACTTGTTATTATGTCCTTACATAAGTTGTTTAATTTGCTTTATTTGATAGATCACCATCTTGGTTGTATGAGCTGGAGTGTTTAATCAACATCATAATCTATTGACAAGGAACCCTTCACCATGCAGTGCAAGTTGATTGCAACGAAACCACTAGCCAATCATATTGAGTCTTGTTTGAAGAGCATGAACCAAGATCATATGTTGATGTTGTTGAGTGAATACGCGCAACCTGTTTTCCACATAATGTCATTTTGTTTTGGGTTAGAAATAGCACATAAAATTTATGTCTACAATTTAATATCTCTTAGAATATTCTTTGCATTTAAATTATCTATATACTACCTAGATATAACTGAATCATAACATGGGTTTTTCTATTTCTTATGACTGTGATCAGGTGGGAGAAGATTGTAGGCTTTCGGCTGAAGATATTGCCAATTCTGTGCAACAAATATCCAACATGATTCATGCCACCTGCATTGGGTACATCAAAGACTGATGCAAACAAAATTGTTGAAGAAAACCAATAGTAAGTACATCATCAACGATTGATCAATTTGAAATCATTGTAGAGTCTAGAGTGTAGGCTGTCCATCATTTACAAGCATTTTCAGGCCAATAATTAGGCAACATTACTCTTCAATGTACATTGCCATAAATACATTCAGCATGAAATTATCACGGTCATCTTCTCATCTCTCTAAAAGCTCAATGTAATCAATGGGTGGGGTAACCCTGATGGTACTCATATGAGGGGCAATACTGCTACCAATTTTTAGGAGATTATTATGGATCAGGGACTGCATTGTATCATTTCATTGGCTTATGAATTTATGTTGATTTATCATAATATAATGCTCAATAAATTATGCTTTCTTTATCTCAGAAATCTTGTGATTTCTTAAATAAATTTTGGTCTCAATGCTAAATAAAAGTGCAGTTTAGCAGATAATTTAGATCAAATGTCCAATATTTTCCCCACCCAATAAAAATCTTGGAGAACTCACTCATCTTATCGATTTGGTTCAAATTTCTTTATGAATTTTTCTTTTCAATTCTTGTACGTTTTCAGTAAACAACAGATAAATTACAATGGTGTTTTTTTAAGCTTTCTAATATGTTCTTTATGTCAAGATGTATAATTATGTAACGGCATCATTGTTTCTATCAGTATTATAAAAAAAAAATTAAAAAAATTTTCATGACAATTTTCTTTTCTAACTATCATGTACCAATTTTTTTTTTAAATGATATTTCTCAACTTCTTCTGCATGATATAGATATGGGTGTTGATTGCATGATATATTAATGTAATATTCCTAGCATTTATGTTTCAATTTTTTCTACACATCAGATGGGGAATATTAGATGCCCATTAATGTTCAGGTGGATGAAATGCCAAAAAAATTAATATGGTTCTGTCCTTGTGAGATTATCTGAAAACATATATGGTTGTCCCTAACTAGGAGGTGCAATTGGTAGGTCTGTATTAAAATTGGAGCTGGAATTAGATTGGAATTGACATTATCTAATTCTGGATAATGTCAATTCCATGTTTGTGTCCATCCAACAAATTGGAATTGGAATTTCATCCTCTTTAGTTTTCTAATTTTTAATTAATTAATAATTATTGTAAATAAGAAACCAATACCACTTTTTAATAGAGATTTTTTTTAATAAAAAATTTAGCATTGGTCTTAATTTCGACCAATGCTATGGTCAAAATTTTGACCATTGGACCAAAACAATCGACGACAAAGCCATACATTCGACCAATAGTATGGTAAAAAATGAGACCATTGCATGGTCTCAATTTCTACCAATGCATGGTCTCAATTTTGACCATTACATGGTCTCAATTTTGACCAATGCATGGTCTCAATTTCGACCATTGCATGGTCTCAATTTCTACCAATGCATAGTCTCAATTTCGACCATTGGACAAAAAAATGATGGTGATTCTTCCAGTTTCAAGTAAGAGCTACAGTCAAAATTTTGACCACTATTATGGTTGAAATTTTGACCAATAAGAAATACGTAGAAAATTCGACGAAAAAAGAACGACGAAAGTTTTGGTCGTGGATTTGACCAATTATTGTCGAAAATTCGACCAATTCTCGTCAAAATTTGAGGTAAAATTTACTAGTGACAAGTGCTTCATATTCTACTATGTTGTTGGTTCATGGAAATAAAATTTTGTAGGATTTTGGTATAGTGTAGCCTTGAGGTGTAATAAAGAGAATTCCTACCCCTAAGCCATGTTGAGTATATGACCCATCAAAATAAAGTTTCCATGTTTGAGGTACAACTATAAGAATGTTTGCTTCTAAAAATTCTACTTGTATTGGTTCTTCATTAGATAAAGGTGCTTGTGGTAGTTGATTTTCTACAACTTGTCCTTTTATAACTCTTTGGTCCACATACTCTATATTAAATTCATTTAGAACCATAACCCATTTGGCTAACCTTCCTATTAGAGCTAATTTACTAAGAAGACATTTCAAGGGATCTACTTAGCAATTAACTTGAATTGATGAGCTAGCATATAATGTCTTAGTTTTTGGGAATCAAAAACCACCACTAGACATGCTCTCTCTATAAAGGTGTAGTTAAGCGGCCCATACTTGACCAAGTTTCTACTGATGTAATAAATAGCTTTCTCTTTTCCTTTCTTATCTTCTTGGACTAATAAGGATCTCAATGACTTCTTGGTTTCTGAAATGTAGAGTAATAAAGATTTTCCTAGTATTGGAGCCATTAATATTAGAGGATTCATCAAGTATTTCTTCAAAAGATCAAAGGCCTCATCACACTTGTAATCCCACTTGAAAGAAATGTCTTTAAAGAGCAATTGAGTGAAGGAATGACATTTTTCAGCTAGTTGTGATATGCACCTTTTATGGATTGAAATCTTCCTCGTAAGGACCTCAATTGAGTTATATTTCTTGGAGGTCCCATTTCCATGATGGTCTTTACCTTGGAAGGATCAACTTCTATAAGTTTTCCAGATACAATATAACCAAGGATCTTTCCCGGTTTTACCCCAAATGCACATTTCTTTGGGTTTAGTCTAACTTTGAATTTTTCTAGCCTTGTGAAGATTTTATCCAAGATGGGTAAATGTTCCTTTTTTGCATATGATTTAGCTAAAATATCATCCACATAGTCCTCCATAAATATATACATCATATCATGGAAAATTGTTGTCATTGCTCTTTGGTAAGTAACTCTAGCATTTTTTAGACCAAAGGGCATCACATTCCAACAAAATGTACCCCATGCACATGTAAAAGCTATTTTATTTTGATCTTCAGGTGTAGTTTTGATTTGGTTATACCTGAAAAATCCATTCATTAATGAAAACATAGAATGCCCTGTTGTGAGATCTATAATATTATCAATGCTCAGAAGAGGAAAATCATCTTTGGGACATGCCTTATTGAGATCTTGGAAATCCATACGTACCCTTATACTCTTGTTAGGTTTTGAAATTGGTAGAATAATTGAAATCCACTCGGTATATGTAATGGGTCTAATGAAGTCGATGTCTAAGAGATTCTTTAATTTTGCTTTGACTAACAAAGCTATATGAGGGTGCATTTTTCTCAACTTTTGATTCATAGGCTTAACTCTTGGAGCTATGTTGAGATGGTGCATTATCAAATTTGGATCTAACCTTGGCATGTCAACATATAACCACGCAAAATCTATTTGCCTTTCCCTAAAGTATTCCACAAATATTTGCCTTTCCTCTTTAGATAAAGATGTTGCTAAATTGATAATCTTAAGTTCTTCCTCTATTCCAATGTTCACTTTTTCTATCAGTTCAATTAAGATGGATGACCTTCCTTCATAATGTTAAAGTAAAGTATCAAATTTCTCATCCTTAGGTGCCTCAATTGGGTTTTCACCTTCAGATTCATATTTTATTTTTGCTTTTTCTTGATCTAATAGTGCCACATGGTTAAATTCACCACTAGATCTTGATTTTTTATTTTATTTTATTTACTAAGAAACTTGACTCTTTCCCTTCTTGCTCCCTCTTGATATGATTCTTTGTTGGATGATGGTTTAACCACATTAAGGTACAAGGCAATGAAATAGTCATTTTGGAATGTGTCTAGTTCATCTGGCTCTGTTTGATCTCAATCAATGAATTCGAGATGAAGAGTAAAGAGTCATTTGTGGGTTCAGGTCCATTGGGCTTAAGGTCCTGACTTCATTATAGTTTTTTTCATACATTGTACATCTTCAAGGTCTATAATGTGTGCTTCTTCAAGATGGTCCATGGAGTTTGGATCTTGTTCTTCCTCACTAGAGTAATCTTGAACATATTGTGAATCTAACTCTTGTAGTGTAAATCTAGAGCTTTGTCCCTCTAAGAATCTAGGTCTATATGGCTCTCCTACCCACTCTTGATTTTAACTTT
The DNA here is from genome assembly GCA_027943335.1 of Chamaecyparis obtusa. NCBI lineage: Eukaryota > Viridiplantae > Streptophyta > Pinopsida > Cupressales > Cupressaceae > Chamaecyparis > Chamaecyparis obtusa. The sequence continues at coordinate 1,539,315 of BSBK01007367.1, forward strand.
GTGCTTCTTTGGATGTAGGTACATAAGAGTGGATTACATCAAATTCTTTATCATGACATGATTCCTCTAATAATGATTCCCATTCCCAATTGGTGGAGTCTTCATCACTATATGAATTCAACTTGATAATTTTTTCATGAATGTGAGGGAGATTCCTTTTAGTATGTCCTGGTTCAAGGTACCCTACTCCAATTATCTCTTGGTTAGACCTTCATGTGGTTTGTATAGGTTCCAAAAATCCTTCTTTTCTCCTTCCAAGAGGACCCCTTCCTTGGTAACCCAAATTTTGCATTATTTCAAAACCTTTCCCATATTGATGTGTGGGAATGCTGATGTGTTGGACCCTTTCATTTTTTTACATAAGGATCTTCTCCTTTTTAGGAGATTTACATCTAGAGTTGCAACCTTATGCTTTCTTGAAAGTACATGTCTATTATAAATAAAAACCACTTAGGGAGCATAATGTGTCCTTCCTCTTCCTCTCTTCCTATCCAATACATCTAATATCCTTTCTAGACTTACATTTGGACTTGGGGCCTCGCTCGAGTTGTCTATTCTAGGTTGTGGGAGCCTATTGGAAATCTATTATGGGAAAATGATATACTGAGAGAGGGGGTGAATCAGATATCTACCAATAATTCTATTTTGACATAAACTTACTTGCATAACACAAAGATCAAATTCAATACTGTAATAGATCTAACATCCTAATCATCATCCATGAAAATGAAACATAACACAATGATTTTGGTTACCTAGAAACCCTTGAAAGGTAAAACTAGGGTGGGGATGACACCCACAAATCTTCACTACTACAGTATTAAAGTTTTCTTTTGAGGGCTAGAAGTTTGATCATAAAATGATTATCTACCCTGTGAGAGGTCTACCCTGTTAAGAGCTTTAAGACTTATACAATCTACCTCGCAAAAGGATTTAAGCTTACAAAAAAGTAAGCACTCGGTTAAGAGATTTACTTAGGTCTATTAAAATCACTCTGTTAAGGGATTTTACTGATTCACCTGTTAGAATGTCTCAATACTCGATCCTTCAATTTGCACTATGATGTTGATAACAAATATTCTCCTTCCAATATAGATTTGATCTCCTCTATCAAATATGTCTATGTTTTATCCTTTACTGCTCTGCTCGATCACTGATCTCTGCTTTTGATAATCTAAACACTTCTCTATTCTGCATGTATGAAAATATCTTCATACTATTCTCCTTGATCACCTTGATACAAATTAGGGTTTGAATCTCATCTTATATAAATAATAGATCAACTCCATGAATCAAGATCTATGATCTAGATTGTCTACTTATGCCGCTTAACCATTCCCTAATTCTGATTGGTTACATGGATTACATAGGGATTAATGATTACAATTCTAAAGCATAATCACCTCTGTGATTTCCTCAACAAACAAGAAACATAATGTAGATGTTGGCCAAAATGGTTTACCTAAGTGCTTGTGTCATTACAAACAAATATATCAAATTTGGTTTACTCGAATTTAGAAATCTCTAGCACTCAACATTCATTGTTATTTATACCCTAGTGCTCGACACTGACATATCTACACAGCTCAACATAAGCTTGCTCGGCCATTGCTGAAGTACTTGGTGACTTTCTGACTTGCTTGGCAGTAACTACTGCTTGATAAATGTACAATAAACAAGTCTATACTTAACTTGGCCTATACATGATGACTCGGTCGCAGTTATGACTGACCAACATTGTCTAGAAAATGACTAAGTGTAAGACACTAATAGATAACCAAAATTAGGGATCAACATTCTCAACCAATTAAACACCTCATCATTTATAACTTTCCATAAATGCCAAAGGATATCTTTGGTTAGAAGCAGCGAAAAAGTATTAAGAGTTTTTTCCATGTTGTCAAAAGAACCTAAGATATTGTTTGAAATTATATTATGGACATTTAGATTCCAATTAATAAAATCACAATAGAACATTAGCCAAATCTCTTTAGCATATAGACATTCAAAAAATATGTTTTTAATAGAATCAAATTTTCTACACATCAAACAATTGTTTTTTTTTAATAAAAGGCAAAAGTCTATATATATTAATATATAAACATAAATAAAAATATAAAGGGAAGAGGTAACTCTTGGAAGCCTAATTTTCCCATGAAATTCATGATATATACAATTTATGTGAACATATGTGATCAATGTTAACCTAACCTATTAGGAACATACGTAGATAGTCAAACGTTAGTCAGAAACAATATATACCAAACATATAGAAAAATATTCACAAGCCACCTCAGATTGAGCTAAAATGGGAGTACCCTATCACTGTTTGATTTTCTCTTATAGGAGGGATGTGAGTGTGCTCTCGAACACAATGAGCATGTCCCCAATTCTATTTAGGAAGGATTAGGATCACTTGGAAGCCATGAAGACCCCATAATGGCACAAAACCAAGTATGGAGCACCTATTTTGTCCCTAGGATTCTGAGGGTCCAAATGAAGCCAAATGCAGATCTGAGCTTATGAATGCTATGCAAGGTTGATTTTAACCAAAAGATGGATATGATATGAATGAAAATGGTAAGTATTTCTCGAAATAAACTCTATTAATCCAACTTACCTAAGCTAGGATGAGTTATAAAGTATAAAATAGAAGTAAATCTAACAATACTAGAAATTATGCTAAGTCTAGATGAAAATGAACATAATAAAAATGCTATGTGAATTGGTGAATTTCTCTTGGAAGGGAGACTATTTATAGGATTTGAGGAAGGGCTTGGGTTAGGAAGGGTAGTTAGGGTCAGAGTCAAGGTTAGGGATAAGGTTAGAGGTATGGTTAGAGGTATGGTCAAAGGGATAAGGGTAAAGGGTTGCTCACACATGTGTGAGCAATGTGAGCAACACTAGGGAAGTGTGCTAAGGGACCAAGGTGGAAGAAGAGACATAGGTCTTCATTAAGAGGTTGTAAGAGCCATTAATGAGGGTGTAAGGGATCATTAATGAGCATGTAAGACTCATTAATGAGGTAGTTGACCCAAAGTCAAAGGATGAGAGTTTAGGCTAAAAGGGTTAGGAAACACCTCTTAAGCAGGTTTAGGGAGTGATTAGGAAAGTGATGATAGGTTTAGGGTTTTCTAAAAGATTTCTAGGGTTTTTGGGAATTAAATAAATTATTTATTTATTTAAAGGGTTTCGAGACATAATTTATTAAATAATTAATAAATTGGAAGGATAAACATGTAAATTGGATTTAAATGTTTTTGGGAGGGGTTCTTTAATTAAATGTCTTTAATTAAAATAAGAGAATAGATAATGACCATAATAATTAATTAATTAATTAGTTAATTAATGATGATGTCATCAGGTCTTTCTTTTGTCAACTAAAATATTTTTAATTAGCAAGTGAATTTTTAGATGTCTACAACATCAAACTGAATTTGAAAACCCTATTAATATACTAGAACAAACATACTATAATTGAAGACATTACATACATAAAAATAGACCAAATGATGCTTGTGAGAGAGGATCAAACAAAACATCATCAACCATAAGCCCAAAATTTTGTAGTAGATCATTTTTGTCAGCCAAAAACTGGGAATTACTAATACCCTTAAATTCCATGGCACAAAACAAAATTTCCACCCACACAGTTACTAACTACTCCTTCGTAGACTCTGGAATTACATCACCCAAATATTGTGTATCTTCTGGCTGTATTTTCTCATTCAATACACTCGATGGAAATGGTGTTGTGTCACAATCCCCTTTTAGTGTTGTATCTCGATCCCCTGCAGAAGAACCCGCACCTGCTAAACTCTGACCCACAGGAACATTAAGGTCTGCCCCGGTGTTCTTCTCTCGATATTTCCCACATCATGTTCAAGGAGAGTGAGAAGGGAATTTACCCTCTGTTGAAATTGCAGAGGCAACTCCTTGTCCAACACTCTGACATTATTTTGAACTGCAATCTTCACATGGTGATAACTCTGCCTCTCTAAGATTTTTTTAAAGCTTCATAGATAGTAATGAAATCATTCCCTTGCAACATATACTTTCGTGAAAAAAGGGCACCTACAAATACATGCCCTTCCCATAAATCATATTGTTGGACGACGCGACGAAGTTTTTCATTAGGCAATATATGCTTCTTGACAACTTTGAGTGCTATTAACTCCAACAACGAGAGTGATTGTAACAGGTCCATAGTATTGGATAAAAATACAGAGACAACTTGCGAGGGATATAATATCATTCTATACATCGACGCTAAAATATCCTTCCAATAATCCTTGGAAAAATATGACAAACATGAAAGCGTTGAACATTGAAGTATTGTCCCAGTATTTCATTTGTGACTTTCCCAAGAATCAGTCGCTCCAAATCATCAACCACCAGTTTAATTCTCATATTTCTTGGCATATAATCCATGTGATACCAAAAACATTCATGGAATTTACAGATGTCACTACTCTCTGAGGAAGATGCTCCATGAAACATGACTACAAATAATAATTTTTAGAAAACCAAGAGAAAACGTTAATGGAAAGAAATGAAGTCCCAGTCGATATTTATCATAGCCCAACAACAAGTGAAAATTGAATTAATACAACTTAATTCCCCATACAAAGAGTCGTATGAATTGATAACCCACAATCAGAACACACACAAGTTAATTAAAACCATCGACCTTTGAAGATATTGAAAAGTGTCTGCCTCATTCCACGCATAGTTTCGTTCAATTCCATATGTTTTGTAAAGATATTTCACACATGCCAAAATTGTAGGAACATTTGGAAAATGCAATCACATCACTTCACCTCCGATCAACAATCAATCTTCTAATATTGTACTGAATAAATGGAATCAGCGAAAAATGGTGACAATGACACTTTTAACCCAACTTCTGTGCTACTAAGTACAATGCCAACCTGTCATATGTTGCATATTGTGCCCGTTTTGAAGAATGTCATTTCAAAGTACCATTACAATCACTAGAATGATTAACATATCCACCTCAGCCTCAAGCTGATTTCCCCGCTGGCACATGCCACATTGGCCAACAAACTAGCCAACTACTTTATCATGAAACACTTCTTCCATGACATATTTCAATTTTCAAAACATCTGAATGCTTACCAAATAATATTATTGGCTTTTGCAATAGCATATTTAAAATAATTTAAATGACTTTACACCTTTCTCCTAATTTGTTAAATATTGCTATCCTTCAATGGCTGCAAACCAAAAGAGATGCTAATTAAATCATTAAAAAAATATTTAAATAATAAATATTTCTTAAAATAAATTTGATTGACCCTATGATTTCATGGTCTGTATGTTAGGTCCATGTATGGGTTCAACCTAAAAAAATTTGTTTCCAAACAATTTGACCCTAGAATGACTTAAAATTTAAATTGCATACATGTAGGCCCAAAAGACAAAGTGGAATGCCATCAAATTTTGACTTTTGACCCTTGTTTTTGGGAATAAATCTAGTTATGTTGCATCAATAATTACATTAGAAAACCCATCAAACCTAATTGTGGGGCCATGAAATTGGACAATCACCTTACTATATGAAATGAAAGTATGATTACCAAGCTTATTATTATGACTCCATCAAGCTTATAGCATTTTACTAGTCAAAGTTGTGCTCTAGGGTAGATTCAACAAATTGTAAACAATAAAATCTTCCTTGAACTCATCAACTTAGGGCATTAAAAATATGTCAAATCTAATCCTATGAATGTGTAGCTAGGTGAGTGCAATCATATATTCCACATGAACGTATATACAAAGGGTTTTAACACAACTCTGTCAGATAAATAAAATTTAAAAAGTCAAAGGTGGGCCTTCAGGCACATTCAACAAAATGCAAACATCAAATTGTTAAGAAAATGGTGTCCCGACTTTGAATTTACATAAGGAAAATTTCTATAATAAGTTTACATTTGAGCACAAATTTTTCATAAATTTTCCCCAAATCTTTGGATGGGCTGGGTAAGCATGCCAATAAATTTTCATCACAAGATCATGTCTAGATTTGAAGATATCAAGTTTCCATGTTTGAAGTTGCCAAAGAAATTTTATGAAGTCAAATTTGAAGGTCTTATAGGTTCCTAAATGGTCCAAAAGTGTCTATAAGTACTATAACTTGTTATAGGTTAATGGAACATATCATGATCTTTTTGGTGCATCAAATGGCTCGTCAAATAAATACCTAGTTCAAACTTTATTGATGTAGTCAAGGACGGAGGATCCAATTAAGGACTGTCCAACCTTGCAGCCAAACACTAACACAACAAAATAACACAACACCACATAGATATATGAATAAAAAATCATCTTTATTCATAGATAACTAAGCTTACAAGAAACATGTCAAGCTATAAGGCCTTCTGGGTTACGGCCAAATACATCATAATTACAACAAGATTCAAGTATCCTCTAGCTAGTCCAGTTCTACAACAACTAGTAGAAATGCTAAGGTAGATCTAAACTTGAGCTCGCAAGCCATGAAGCAATCTCCTTGTCTCTAAGCAATCGAGCTAATAACTATGCTATCACAAACTATCAGATAAACAATCTGATCTACAAGATCGCGCAGGATCTGAGATCTATTCTATCTTTTCCACAACTTCACTTGTCATCTACAACCCCCAGACTCATGCCCATAAACAACTACCCAAACACTCTTTAAATACTCATCCTCAGCCACAAGTCGACTAGATGAAACAATTAACTCTTACAAACAAATATTAAATGCCAAACATCAGTTGGCTGTCAAATAGCCTTACAATAATTAAATTCTCCATGTCAGCCTCCAAACGGTCATTAGATCCACATAAAATAATGCAACATGCCAAATCTAGGTCCCCACACGTCCAACAGTCAATCCATAACTCGAGGAGTGCAACCCAAATTCAATGCACCAGTTGGCCAAGCCGATTCACCAAAAATAAACCAGTCGGTAAACAAGAACACTGAGTGCCAGAGAAACAATCGAGAAACTCTAGACTGGTCGATAACTAAGCACCGAGCAAGGAACACACCGAATCACCGAGTCCATCGATGAAGCCAAGAAGACTTCTAACCGAGAACCATCACCGAGTGACCTCCAACCACTGAGCTCCATCAGTGAAGCCAAACAAGCTACAACCAAGAACTACCAACAAAGACCAAGAAACTTCAGTCTTCTACCGAGTTACCGCAAAAATCCAACACAAAGAAAAAATATTTTTTTGGTTGATACAAGATTGCAAGCTACCCTAGGATGCTCCTACATCAAACACCCCAGGTGTGAAAAGATGTTCTCATAGGCTTGAAGAACATCTTCTGAGATTCAACACATAAACCCCAAACTGGTTCTTCACATACATATCCTCCAACTTCTCATCTTGCATACTCTTCCACTTTTGTTTCATCTATCTCTTCAAGTCCTTCCTCGACAATGCACAGGTTGGTTCTCCATACTTATCGCTAACCCTTTCAGGACCTACCAACTCAACTCAGCTACCAATACTCAGATTCCTCCTACCAAGTGTTGTATCTAGCAAAGGCATCAGGGAAAACTTCATGTCATCCTTCTCAACAGTAAACACATTCTTGACACAATCATACATAGCAATGCAATCATACTACCAAGGTCTACCAAGCAATATATGACAACTATTCATCTCCACAATATCATACAACACTTGATCCTTATACTGGCCAATCTGAAAATCAACAAGGCATTTTTCTCTCACTTCCAGAGCATGATCATCTTGCAACCAGCTAATCTTATAAGGATGTGGATGTTTCATTTTATTCAAACCAAGTTTTTGAACCATGTCCTTAGCAACAAGGTTATCAGTACTACCACTATCAACAATCACATTACAAAGTTTACCTCCAGACTTGCACCGAGTCTTGAACAAGTTACTCCTCTAAAAAGGTTCCTCCTTTGTACCGAGCAATGTTTTCTGAACCAGCAATTTCTTAGATTTTGATTCATTCTGGATGTTCTCATTCACCACAACAGTCCATCGGTCACCAAGATTCTTCTGTGTGCACTCAAAAGAATGGCGTCCTTCTTCACCATAGTTATAACAGGTACCCTTAAAGTTAACTCTGCATGTCTTCTTCTTCAATTCCACCAGTTTCTGTTCATCTTCTGCAGTTGGTTTATCCTTCACCGAGTGATCAATATTTTCCTTCCCTCGAGAATTACCATGTTGTTTCCTCTTCAACTTATCTTCTTCTTTCAAAGCATAATGATAAGCATCTTCAACTGAATCAATCTTCAGCATACCAAGCTCATCTTGAATATTGAATCTCAAACCATTCACATACCGAGCTACCTTTTCCTTACCAAGTTCCTGATGTCCAGACCGAATAGTAAGTTTTTAGAACTCCTCGATATAATCTTCAACAGTCAAATCTTTCTGCTTCAAATTCTGCAACTTCTTAAACAAGTCAAGCTCATAGTCAGTAGGTATGAACTTAGCTTTAAACTTTGTCACCATCAACCTCGACCGATTGATCTTCATTTCACCTTCATCTTCTCTTTCTCTCTGTAATTCTTTCCAACAAATTGCAGCATGTCCTTTTAACTTTGTCTGTGCCAGCCTCACTCTAATAGGATCTTCAATTGCTTCAAGCTCAAAGAAGTCTTCAAGTTCACCAATCCAATCAATCAAATTCTCCAGCTTCAAAGTACTAGAGAAGGTGGAAACTTCCATTTGGTAACTAATACTTAACCGAGCTCTAGATCTCTACAACCGACCAATTCTATCTTCACCAGATATGTTCCTTCGATCAGTTCTATCATCTCCACTAGATCCAACAGCTTCAAAGTCATCAACAACTTCCTCATAACCATCATCAGTACCAACATTCCTTGGCATACCAGCGATAGCTCTCATAAGTTCATTCTTCATCATCTCCATCTCAGATCTAAAATTTGATCTGACCTTTTCAGAAATCCTCGCTTCCATGGCATCAGAGAGATCTTCAATCGCCCTAGGGTTCAATCTTCTCGGAGGCATCTCCAAAGAATTTTGAAAACCCTCTGCAGCAAACCTCAAATCAATCGCCTTATAGAAACCTTCGAACTATCTCCAATTCAGATCGCAACCTGCTACCTTGCATAAATAGTCAGACAAGATTCCACAAGCATAGGAACACAGATCTGCAAACTCAGATCTCTTCTCCTTCACCTGGAATGGATTAACAAACTTTTCAGTCTTTCACCCAACAAGACCAACTTTGCTTTGATACCACCCGATGCAGTCAAGGACGGAGGATCCAATTAATGACTATCCAACCTTGTAGCCAAACACTAACACAGCGGAACAACAGAACACCACATAGATATATGAATCAAAAATCATCTTTATTCATAGATAATTGAGCTTACAAGAAACATGTTGAACTGTAAGGCCTTCTTGGTTACAGCCAAATACATCAGAATTACAACAAGATTCAACTATCCTCTAGCCAGTCCAATTCTGCAACAACTTATAGAAACGCTAAGGAAAATCTAAACTTGAGCTCACAAGCCACCAAGCAATCTCCTTGTCTCTAAGCAATCGAGCTACTAACTCTGCTATCACAAACTATCAAATAAACAATCTGATCTGCAAGATCATGCAGGATCCAAGATCTATTCTATCTTTTCCACAACTTCACTTGTCATCTGCCACCCCCAAACTCATGCCCCTAAACAACTACCCAAACACTCTTTAAATACTCATCCTCAACCACAAGTCGGCTGGATGAAACAATGAACTCTTACAAACAAATATTAAATGCCAAACATCAATCGACTCTCAAATAGCCTTACAATAATTAAATTCTCCATGTCGGCCTCCAAACAGTCATCAAATCCACATAGAATAATGCAACATGCCATATCTAGGTCCCCACATGTCCAACGGTCAATCCATAACTCAAGGAGCGTGACCCAAATTAAATGCACCAGTCGGCCAAGCCTATTCACCAAAAATAAACTAGTCGGTAAACAAGAACACCGAGCAACTCTAGACCGGTCGATAACTAAGCACCAAGCAAGGAACACACCAAGTCACCGAGTCCGTTAGTGAAGCCAAGTAGACTTCCGATCGAGAACCATCACCGAGTGACCTCCAACCACTGAGCTCCATCGGTGAAGCCAAACAAGCTACAACCGAGAACTACCAACAAAGACCGAGAAACTCCAATCTTCTACCAAGTTACCACAGAAATCCAAAACAAAGAAAAAATATATTTTTGGTTGATAAAGGATTGCCAGCTACCCTAGGATGCTCTTGCATCATTTATGGCCTCTGGAAGTTAGATCTCCTAAAATAAGAAATATAAAAAGGCATTGGACACATAATGAGTTGTAAAAGGGAGTTACATGTGTTGATGTGTGCTTTGACACATCATTGGACATATTAGGTTGAAGATAACATGGGTCTGCCACTTTTTGGGTGGTTTTTATTCCATGGTGTTGTAATACCATTTAACGGTTTCATGTATTGTATCTCCTATATATAAGGTGTGTGAGATAAAGGTTTTTTGTAAGTGTTTGATAGCTATTGAGTTACCTATAGATCTTTAATTGGTGATACTCCTATGAGAAGCTTGCTTTACAAGTATATTTTAATCTATTTTTTTGTTTTGAAATAATATATTGGGTGGATTTTAGAGAGCGGGGTTTTTCTCCCAAAAGGGTTTTTGCCCACGTAAATTATTATATTGTGGTATGTATGATATTTATGTTTATTTTTGTTAAGTTTTTGTAACTATTGTAATGATCTAAGAAATTTTATATATAACCCTCACCTAGAGATTAGTATATGAAGTTGTTCCACTACCTTAATTCCTTACACAAATCTCTTTGAACCTTGATAGCTTTGGGCATTGAAAGTATATTATATTTAATCCTAGGACTATGAAACTAAGAATTCACTTTCATGTCTATCAAGATAGTATGACTACCAATCCATTTCATTTGATAATTACAATTTACAAAATCTTAGCTTACAAAATTGGCAAAAGCTATGCAAAATACATCCAAAGGTAGCCCTACTAGTAAAGGTAGAACTTGAGAAGGTCTTACAATAAAAATCATCAGAGCCATAGACTACTTAGAGTGCATGTCAAACATGGTGCCAATCACTAAGCCTTCAGGAGAGATCAGAATCTGCACAGACTTTAGAGATCTGAACAAGGCATGCCCAAAGGATAATTTCCCCTTACCAAACATTGATATGATTATTGATCTTACAGTAGGCCATGAGATGTTATCACTTATAGATATATTCTTAGGGTATAATCAAATATGAATAGTAGAAGAAGACCAACACAAAACAACATTCACAACACCATGGGGTACCTTCTACTACAATATGATGTCATTCGGGCTAAAGAATGTAAGGGCTACATATCAGCGAGAAATAACAAAAATATTCCACGATATGATACATAAAATCCTTGAAGACTATGTGGATGATATCCTTGAAAAATCAAAGACACGATGGTAAAACCTCAACATCCTTGAGTGTGTGTTTGACCGCTTACATCATTATGGCTTAAAGATAAACCCAAAGAAGTGTGTCTTCAGTGTAACATATAGAAAGTTGTTGGGCTTCATTCTATCACGATGCGACATAGAGATTGATCCTAAGAAGGTCAAGGCCATAACAGACATGCCTCCTCCCCGAACACTCAAACATCTTAGAAGCCTACAAGGAAAATTGAAATCAATACATCATTTCATATCCCAACTAGTAGACAAGTGTCAACCCTTCACACATCTACTCTGCAAGGACACTAACTTCAAATGGGATCCCATCTGTCAGAGAAGTTTTGAGAAGCTAAAATAATATCTAGCTAACTCTCACATTCTTGTATCACAAATGCCAGGATGCCCTCTCATACTTTACATCTCAGCAACCACTACAACATTGGGGGCACTATTAGCATAGCTTCATGACAATAGAAAAGAATGATCCATCTATTACATCAATTGAACTCTTGTTGACTATGAGCTCAATTATTCACTAATGGAAAAAGCATGCCTCACAATGGTCTTTGCCACTCAAAATCTTTGGCATTACCTGACTAGCCACACCATCAAGCTCATCTCCAAGGTAGACCCACTCAAATATCTACTATCAAGGACAACACTGACAGGCTGGATGGAAAAATGGGTCATGTTGCTCAGCCATTTCGATATCCAACACATAGACTAAAAAGAAATAAAAGGGAAAGTCATTGCTGACTAGCTGCTTGAAGCACCCCTGGTAGATGCATATCCACTAATTATGGAATTTCTCGATGAACATCTATGCATGATTGATTAACAACCTACATGGAAGCTATACTTTGATGGCTCCTACACATCACATGGATCAAGAGAAGGAATCCTCTTTGTCACCCCTCGAGGTGACTACATCCCCAAATCATTCAAATTAGGAATCCCTTGGACCAACAATATTGTAGGGTATGAGGCACTCATCTCAAGTCTCAAAATAGCTATCTAGTGAAACATCATAGAACTACAAGTGTTCAGGGATTCAGAGATGATAATTAAGCAGGTCTTGGACGAATATCAAATGAAGGAAAAAAAGCTTCTACCCTACAAGGAACTAGTGGACAGATTAAAAGATCACTTCCTAAGCCTATTGTTCACGTAGATACCCAGGCTACAAACAAAATTTGTCGATGCAATGGTAACTATTGGATCCTTACTAGAAATCCCTTGAGATTCATCGCAGTAAAAATTCTTAGTCGAGAAGCTACACACACCGGCTTATGAGAATGTCAATTCTAAAATGGTGTGCATCTTGGTTGGTCCTCAATCCCCATGGTACCAAGACATTCACGCTTATCTTTAAAATGGTATCATATCCCCCCACCTCACAAACACTCAACACCAGAACCTAATTTGTAGAGCTTCCCTCTATACTCTTGTAGAAAACACCCAATATCATTGAGGATATTATAACATCCTTTCTAGGTGTTTAGATTTAAACGAGGTCATCCTGGCTTTACAAGAAGTTCACGCTAGAATTTATGGTCCCCACATGAGTGACATGGTCCTAGAAAAGAAGCTACTTAGAGTTGGGTATTATTGGCCAACCATTGAGCATGATGCTTGTGAATTCGTAAAGAAATGCCTACCATGTCAACAACATGCCAATATGATCCATGCTCTAGCACAAGACTTGCAACCTATTGTGCCACCTTGGCCCTTTTCATGTTGGGGCTTCAACCTTGTTGGTTTAATCCCTTCCCTTTCCTCTGATGGATATAAATATATCATAACAGCCACTGAATACTTCACAAAGTGGGTTGAAGAGATTCCACTCATCCTAACTACAGGCATTCAGATATCCAAGTTCATCCTCTACCATATCATATGCCACTTTCACGTTGCTTCCATCATCTTCATAAATTATGGCACACCCTTTGAAAACCATCATGTGGATGATCTATGTGCTAGACTCCACATCCATCACCATTTCTACAACCCATATTTCCCTTAAGGAAACGACCAAGCTGAGGCAACCAATAAAACCATCCTCAAAATCCTCAAAAAGGTTGTCAATGATTCTGGTCATGACTGGCACCTCCAAATCAATCCAATCCTCTAGGCCTATCACACTTCCTTTCGTACTCCCATGGGCACCACCCCATACTCCCTTGTATATGGTGTCAAAGCCATCTTACCAATCAAGGTTGATCTCCCTTCATTGCGCATTTCCATGAAGAACTATGCCACAAATTAAGACTATTGCGTTGTGTACCTTACATAACTAGATTTATTAGATGAAAAGAGGAAACAAGCATATGATCACCTGGTTGTATATCAGAATCAACTCAAAAGGAGCTATAACAAAGAGGTTCATCCTAGATAGTTCCAGGTGGGCAACATGGTCCTCAAAGAAAATTAGAAAGTGCAAGCCAATCAAGAGAAGAAGGGAAAGTTTGAACCCACTTGGTTGGGTCCTTACATTGTCACAACATGCTTTGGCTCAAGAGCCTATTGGTTATCAACATCAAAAGGTGAGCCCTTGAATAATCCTATCAATTTCATACATCTGAAGCGGTTCTATGCTTGAACCACATCCTATATATCCAAAAAATCCATGAAATTTAGAAAAATCCAGAAAAATACACAAAAATGAAAAAATGAAAAAATGAAAAAAAGTAACGAAAAATAATCGTCCAATGGTGAAAACTTGGCAATTCAAGTGCCTTGGACAAGTATGTTGGTGAAAACCTAGAAAAAGGCACCATACATAGTGAACCGGGATATTATATATCAAACTCCCATCTCCATCCCCATCACCACCCCAATCCCCCATCTCAATCAAACCCTCCACATCCCCACCACCAGCCCATTTCCCAAGGTGTTCCATCCTCAAGCCTATCCAACACAGCAATAAGTTCCTATCGCCAATCCTGAGCTTCTAGTATATATCATGTATAGCAAGATCCTATTATCCCCAATCTTGAGCTTCATGTATATATCTTGTATAAAAAGATCCTCCTATCCCAATCCCTGTGCTTCTGTAAATAATCTGATGTACATATCTCCCCATCCTTTGTACTATACCGTCACATCTTGTTTTACATATCCTCCTCAGTCTTGCAACAGCTATGATCAGATCACTTGTCCCACCCAGCCTTGTACTTCAACAACATCTTTTGTCGACTATCCTTGATTTGTCACTTTCCAAAAATAACACAACATTCTCCTCATCAAATAGATCCTTGTAGGATGTATCATTCCTCATGTCCAACCTAATCTCCCCCCATCAATCAAATAATCAATCTCTCTCCTTGGAAAAGGATGTCTTGTGGATTTATCACTTTGATCTTGGATTTGGTCATTTGGATCTTGTTTATCTTTATGACTTCTTGTTGTTCCTCTCCTCAAAGTCACCACAATCCTTTATATCATGGTGCACTACAAATGAAGGAAATTTGGGGCAAGGTCTTTTGATCATCTTGTTTCTACATGTGATTCAGTCGGATATGACCCTTGCACATTCCACATGTGATCTTTTGGGTTACATGGTGCACTTGGGAAATGTCATTTTTTGTGGGTTCTCCAACATCATTTCCACCATGTCTCCTCCTATATTTATGTGTGATGTTGGGGAAACCCTTGTGTGTCTTTTTGTGTCAGTCCTTTGTAACGTTGGTGACAAGGCCTTGAGTTCCCAGCAACCTTGGCAGGTCTAATGTTGCTATATCATATTAGGTTGTGCTCTCCACATTTACACAATGAGATCCCCAAGTCCCATTAGCTGCATATAGCTTCATCTTGAATCCTTCATTTAGCCTCATCTTGCATTCTTCCATCTTTTTATTCATGCATCTTTTCTCATGGTCGTACTTCTATTTATCCCCTCTCTTTCCTTCGTGCTTGCATCCTTTTTGAGAAAATTCCACAAAGCTTTTTCTTTGCATTATTTTGTCGAGGGGGCACAATCCCTTACCATCTAATCCTATCTATGGCATCTTATTTTCTTGTCTTTTATGCAACGCCACTTGCGATGTCGCATCAAAGAGGGGCAAAATGTAGACACCTAAAAATCTAACTTATTAATTAAAAATATTTTAATTAATAAAAGTCCTAATGAAATCATCATTATTTATTTAATTTATTTATTTATTATTATTATTATACCCTCCTATTTTAATTAAATCTATTTAATTAAAGAATCACTCCCAAAAATATTTAAATCAAATTTAAATATTAATCCCTCCTATTTATTAAATCAATTTAATAAATAAAGTGCTCAACCAAAATCCTCCTTAAATAAATTAAATATTTATTTAAATCCCAAAAAGCCTAGATATCTTCTAGACACTTGTAAACCTATCCTCTCATCCCTAATCACTCCCTAACCCCTCTTAAGGGGTGATTCCTAACCCTCTTAGACTAACCCTCTCTCTTTGACCCAAAGTCAACACCCTCATTATTGAGCCTTACAAACTCATTAATGACCCCTTACACCCTCATCAATGGCTCTTACAGACTCATTAATGAGATCCCATCTCCCTTCTTCCACCCTTTTCCCCTAGCACACTTCCAATTCAGTCTTTCATTTCATAGCATAGTTATAATTTTCATTTGCATATAGAGTATCATAGCATATATTAGCATTGTGAGATTTCCTTCATATTTTCATGTTTTATAACTCATCTTAGAATATCATAAATGGATTAAATTAGTTTCCTTTGATAATTTCATATCATCTTAAATCCATATCTCATCCATATTTGATTTAAAATGAATCTTGCATATCATCCATAGCCTAGAAATTGCATTTTCATCATTTGCACCCTTGGAACCCTAGGGGAAAAACTAGTTCCCTATACCAAGTTTTGTGCCACTTTTGGGGTCTCCATGGATTTCTTATGGTACTAATATACCCTCATCTACATTAGGGATATGTTCATTGCTCTTAAAGAGCACACCCACATCCCTCTTAAAAGAGAAAATCAAACGGGGTCCAGATACTCCCGTTTTGGTTCAATTTGAGGTGGTTTCATGAATTGTTTTTTCTATATGTCGAGTATGCTCTATTTGAAATAATGTTTAAATGTCTTAGCATGCTCCCAAAAGGTTAGGTTCACATCATCCATAGTACCATCTATTTGTATCATTGTGATTTAAAAAATTAATTTAAGAACATGACCTTATCTAGCTTATTTTGGCAATTATAATGCATAGATTTCAGTTTGGTCTTTTACATAATGATCAAATTTTTATATAGACTATTTGTGGAAATTGTAACCATTGAAATCAAAATTCCACTTAGCCTTTTTTTAAAATGGCCATTATATTTCACCTAGTATAAAGTGCTAAATCATTTCTTTTAGAGGGGGAGCTTTTTGACTAAGTGAATTTGGGGGTGTTGTGCGACTATGCCTTCAGTCTCTCTTGTGATCTTCATATTTTCAACCAATATTTATCCTTAGATTCCTCTTTGAACTCCACACAAATATGTAACATGGAAACTAGACGCATGGAGTAAACTAATGGAAAAAGGGTAAAATTGCTACATTAATGGAACTATTCAAGAACCATCAACTCCTTGTTTGAAATGGATTGGATCACTAAAATTACTATGGCTCCCAGAACATTAATGAATTGTATATCAATTTATATTATCTTTCTTATTGATAAGTCTAGAATAATTAAGGATTATTGGAATGAATTTTATCAATTACATGGAAAAGTTGATGAGATTAGGGGATAAAATTTTGATAATGATCTTACAATTTAGATCCTAATAATTTTGATACAATCCAAGAATATGTAACTAATTCAAATGAAATAAGAGCACAACTCAAATATTATGGAATTTATAAGAAGGATGTGTAATTGATATTCAATTTGTTAGAAAAACTTCCTTTAGAGTGTGCAACTTTTATTTCTATTTTCACATGTAAGGAAACTTGCTTCAAAACATAAGACAATTTTTACATAATCCATATCATAGATCATTCAAATAAGTACATAGAATCTACATGTGATACAATAGACAACATACCCATAAACAATGTGACTCAAGGTATACCCTGGGAAAACCTTCATGGGGGAAAAACCCAACCTCCAAAATCATCGATCATCCATGTATTATTCAAAAATGCAATATTACAATGCATCCATGAAAGCCTTCAAAACCCTATCCATCAACAAGCACTCCAAGTGAACAAGTATGTAACCACACATCCTATGCCATGCTTCTAACCTCCGCAAATGCTAATTTGGTTAACTTCAACAACAAACTTTGTAGTTTCTTTTATAGAAACAAGCTCCCACAAAACTACCAAGTGGTATTACATTTAATATTGGGTACTTTATTAATTTTCTTCTCTAATATGAAATAATTATATTAATAAAATATTACAATGTTACAATACAACATCAAATTACCCCATGAATGTTCCAAACTGCATGTTGCTCATCCATCTAGGTACTCCTAGGTACAATAAATTTATATAATACAATAAAATATTACAATTATAAATATTATTATGTAAGGTTTATAACACCTATTTCCTAATACCACACTCATCGATTGATTATGGATAGTGCATTTACTATGACATCATTTGATTCATTCATAGAGATGTTGATTCACCATGGGTATTCTCAAGACATCCAAGTCATACACTTTGGTGGCTAGTCAAGCGAAACAAGGGAAAGGATCCAACAATAAGGAAAATAAATCTAAGCCTAAATTACAAAAAGATAGAGTACAATCTTCTCCTTCTCAACATGGAGATTATGCATCCTCTCCTAAGGGGGCATTTTATAAGAAATAAAATCCTACTTGTGCATATTACAAGAAGACGAGACATGAAGAACACTATTTCTATAAGAAGGATATTGATGAAGTGAAGCATCTTTTGAGAAAAATAGAATTATTTTTCTTTCAAAATTTCTACTAATACTTCATCTTCTTCTTCCAAACAAATAATATTTGATAAGGAAAAGAGTTGGGAAAAGTAAGAATAAAGGAAAATCTTTTTGTGCTACTACAGTTCATAGATTAGGGAGATAGATTATAGATTTAGTATCTTCTCATCATATGATGTCTTCATGATCTATTTTCTCTTCACTTGAGCCTTGCAACATACCACTTATTTTTATCGAAAATCATATATATGTGAATACAATTAGGAAGGGAGCTATTTATATTGGAAATGGAAATTTCAATGATGTTTTGTGTGTACCTCACTTGAAAAACAATCTCCTTTCCATAAATCAAATCACTCATGTCACAATAAGGAAAATAATGAAGGTCACTCTTAATTCAATTATTATCATAGAATTGGAGAGTGGAGTGACCATTTCTACTGGGGTGTTGGGGTGTTGGATCGTGCATCTCAGTTTATTTTATTTTGACTTTTTTCCTATTGATGACTTTGATTCTTCAAATATTATTATACTTCTATTGTGGATTTGGATCTTAAGGATAACTTTGGTTGCTTTAACTTGGGAACTCTCACAATTGATCTAGTTCTTGTGTCATGCATTCCATCTCCTCCTATTGAGATCACATCTACTATTCCTCCTAATGATTCTTGTGTTGTGATAGTTTTGGCTTCTTATGATTCAATGCAACATGATATACATTATGTTCCACATAAAATTCCTTGGGATGAATACTCGATAAAAATTGTAAGCTTATTTGTGGAGTCATATCTTGTAAATTTGGTAGACACTATTGATGATATTCATCTTATCTTTCATGAAGATGATCCTTATTCACTTGTTGTGAGGGAACACTCTAACTCTCTTCTTCATTTTCCACATGACCACTCTTCATTATTTGACATGAGTATGGATACTCTTCTTTATCTTAAGAGTAGATTATTGAGTCCATTGATCATTTTTTACATCCATCTTCACTAGATAATGAATTGTCTTTTTCAACAATGTGACCTAGTACACATGATTTAGAAGGGGAAAATTTTAGCATCCCAATGGGGACACTTGCGTAGTTTTTATATCCTTCATACATCTTGAGTTTTCTTCCTTCATATTCCTTTAAGGATTGGGTATACTCCATACATACACCTTTGGTTTTGTTTCTTCCCAGAGGGAGGAATGTTGTTCGATGATCATGGACCATCTCCTACATCTTATTTAGAGCATCTATTATTGGTACATCTTCTACATTTAGGGTGGCTACATGGTCTCTCTTATTCTCTCTTATGTGGAGATTTTTTTCCTTACCTGGGGTTTTGTCCTTCTCATACCTCTTTGAGAGCATTTTTTTATTTCCATATCTCTTTTTGGAATGAATTTTTACCACTTGGTTTTCTCCTTTTCTTCATTTTTGAGAGATTACATTGCATTTGTACATGGGTACCTAACATTTTCTAGTAGCTATGACCCATCTTGCATTGTTTGCAAAGATGTATTTCTAATTTTCACATAAGGGGTGTCAATGTGTTTAAGTGTTGTACATAGAAAGTTCAAGTCACCTAGGTTCTAAACATACATGTCATAGGAATATTTCCTCCTGTATTGGACTCATAACTATTTCACTTTTCCACTATATTAGAAACTTTCATCTTTAGAGCATCTACCACATTATCACTTTTCCACCTTAGGTGGGTGATCCACCTTTAGTGGACATTTACACTATCACTTTTCCACCTTAAGATGGGTGATAAGTTATCACTTTATATATCATGTCATAATATTAAGACACTTGTCATAATATTATGCTTTCCAATGTCTCACCTAGACCTACCAAACCAAGGGGTCTCCTATGAACTATCATTCCATTTATTCCATTCTATTTCATTCTTGGTGAGAATACAATTTACTCTTTTTATATTTTTCTTATGTTGTTCTTGTGCATTCCATTAGGCCTCTATATATTGGGGTGGCTATCTACATATCCAAATTTGATAATAATGATGCAATAAAATAGTTTAAGGAGGGAATCAAGTTAGAAATAGTGGTTTAGATGCAAGGAATTGCTAAATAAATAGTTTCCCTTGAGATTGTACATTGGGACATGAAGATTCAAACAACAAGACATGTGATGAAATTTATCTTCTAAGCGACATAAAATTTATTGGTTTGATTGAGATATGAAGAAGAATTATCACACAAATAATTCTATTGTAAATATAGGCAATTATTTCAATGAAAATGTTCTACAACTTTGACACAAGTATCCAACTAATAGTCCACACCAAATGGAGTTAAATCTTGCATCTCCATCATGTCCCGTTTTGAAAATTAGTAGTATTTGCATTATTATGTTTGAAATTCTAGATCAATTTGAATTTGATACTATTTATTGTGAAATGAGATGGAAAATAAGGGGTGTGCTATCACATGGATATTTTCCAAGAGGAACTCAAATTTTTTTAGAAAACTAACGTCATGGAAAACTATTTCAATGAGATCACCAAGAAATAGGAACATATAAAGACTATAAAATTCCACACCATAACTTTAATAGTGGAGAATGTTAAACAAGAAAAGTTGTTGGAACTATAACTAGGAGTCTCATGAACCACATCAAATATGAGTTATGTATATTCAATAAAAGTGTTATCTCCCAATCACCTGAAACTGGACAGGACTAAATCATAAGAGCAACTAGGGAAAAATCAAAGCAATAAATTTAAATCAAGCTAAAATCAAAGGAAAATTGCAATCAAGCCAAAATCCAATTATAATTGAAATTCAAAAGCCAATAAATCAATTTAAATCAAATAAATTAAGTTAAATCAATCGATTATGCAATTAATCTAATTAATTGCATAGTTCAATTTAAATCAAATTAACCCATTCAAGGGGTACACGTGGCTAAACAAATCAATTAAATTCAATTATTAATACCTAATTTCCCTCACCCAGCACATAGGAGGAAAGATCTTCTCAAAGTTCATTACCTTTAGCTTTGGAATAGGTTGGTGCTCTACTTTCTTCTGGTAGTTTATGCGTTGTAGTAAGAAATGCTTGTTTTACTTTCATGAAGATCTTGAGTAAATGTGTCTTTGTTTTTCTACTTTTAGTGTGCTTTCTTATGGTGTAGATTTTACTGTTGATTTCTTTGTTAAGGGAGTTACACGACACACTCACCCTTAGGAGGGAAGATCAGTAACCTTGTAGGGTGAAAGTTGTAATACCCCAAAAATGGGCTATAGGTTCATTAACCTTCTATATCATCAATTCAAATGAAATCAACATCGAAGTCCTAACCTAAGGCACATCTGCACATCATCGAATCCTAATTGATTATCTCAAATTCTGCATCGGGGAATATTCCTAGTAATATTCTTAATCATCCTAATTATCTTTAATTTTATAATTATTTGGTGATAAATCACATTTATCCTAAAGTTAATTAATTGAATATGATGAATATTTAATTAATTGATTTAATTCTACGACTTAATTATTTAATTGAATTTAATTGTATTTATTCCTACGTATTATTATTTAAATTTGACAATAAATCAAAATTCCTATCATTAATTGATTAAATTCTTATTTAATTAATTAAAGCAAGTTGTCATATTTGATGATATTATTTTTTAATAAAAGTTTGATTAAATGATTGATTAACCCATAAATCAATTGTTTTATTTTTCAAAATCAATTAAGTTGAGAATAAATCACTTTATTTATTTATTAATTCATAATTATCCATGTGCACAATCAAAGAGCAGTTAAACTCCAAATCAGAAAATCAATGCAAGTTATTGACTTTTTGGAACTCAACATCATTTTTGAGTTTTAAAGTTGATCTAAACTTATAATTTGAGTTAAACTCTGATTTGCATGTTTTTGTGAATTAAATTATCTTTATTTTCAGATAACTCAAAAATCAAGGTGAGTTAATTTGAGTGATTTATGGCTTTCTTTCATGCACCTCCAAAGCCCTGGATTTCTATAAATTAAGGCTTTAGCTCTTCACAAATCATCCACAGAATCTACAAGAATTGCATAATCACGCTGAAGAATTGCTATCTGGAGAATCAAAGCTTATTGTGAATCAAGGCTATTGTGAGATCAATTTGGTTTTTACATTCATTTAGATTCATTTTTCATATCATTGCATAGAAAATATCAAAAAAATAGATTACTTTGCATTCATTCCATATCCATCTTTTGTATTCAAATCCTTCGTTTAGGTGTCGTCAAGGTCACTGATCTCGATAACAATCTGAGAACATCATAATCACACCTATTAGAAGGCAGTAAATCACCTAGTTAGTTTAGCTTTCAATTCATTGCATGATTTCATTTTTGCTAACCTCTAATGTTTTACTGAAGTGTTGTGTCTACAGATCAGGTACAAAATTCACACACATTTCTGGCGCCCACCGTGGGGCCCTGAAACGGGTTTCTAATTCAATTCTATCAATTTCTATCTTTTTCTCCTTGATTTTTGTGCAAGAGGACTCCATGTCAAAAATTTAATTTTATTTCAAACCCACCTTTACATGCTAGTTTTGATTTTATTTTTTTTTGGAGCTAAAGCCCTAAAGTTTCAAAGATTTAATTTTATCTCTTAAACAGCTTAGATTTTTTATCTGAAATGTTTTTTTCAGGTTGGAGACATATCAAGAAGCTACAGTAAAAAATTCAGAATTTTCTAAGATGTTTTGAATTTTTAATAATTTTTTCTTAAAATTATGGAAAAAATCAATATCTGATGCAAATCAGCATATTTTTTGGAAATTTTTATATTTTTGGAAAGCTCTTTAAATTCTATAGGGGGTCCATTCTTTGTATTTTAAATTTGGACATAATATAATAGCTCAAATAGTCAATTTACAAAAACTGGTCTGTTTTGGTAAAATAGGTCTCTAGGGCACAAATGAAGAGATTTTTCTAAAAATTTTACATTTTTGGAAATCTCTCTATTTTTTAGTTGGGGTCTCTATTCTAAATTTCTATTTTTGTGGCCAAAATCATATCAAAAAAATTAGATCTTGTTGACTAGGTCAAATGCAGCAAAATAAAATAAAATTTTGTGATGGGTATGCACTTTTTTTTTTTACATGGTTCAATGAATGATATAAGTTGTCATTTGGGTTAATTGCTAGTTATTATTGCTGATAATAATTGATTTTTAGAGCTAACCCTAGGTTTTTCATAAGTTAAAGATACGTTGCATATCTTGTTTGCTTGTTTGGTTGTTTTCTTATCGAAGAGTTTGTTGCTTGCTTGTGCAGGATTGCTTAACAAAGATAAAAATCAAGTAAATATCTACTAAGCACATCATGAGGATCTCAAGTATTTTACTTGTTCTAATAATATTTTGATTTGGACTTAAAATAAATCTCTCGTGTGTCTAGCTTGAGTGCTTTTTTTCATGCTTTTGTTTTACACACTTGCATAATTGATACTAGGTTGTGACACCTTAGGTATTCATTTAAGTAGTCTTAGATACTTGTGATTGATCTAGATTTCTATCTTGGGTTATTCGACTTGCTAATTTGTCGGCCCCTCGTTCCAGCCCGTGGTTGCAATCTCAGTGCCATAAAGGGGAGGGATCTAGAGGATAGAAGCGTTAATTGTTCCACCAAGCAACCCTTTTGTGCTTTTTAGAACTCACTTGTTTTCTAAGTTGTGGACTCATTTTTAGCTTGTGTGAGGGGTTAATTGTTCCACCTTGTGGACTCATCTCATATTCACTTTAAGCGTTAAGTGTTCCTCTTTCTGCTTTTGGGTACTTTTGGTAGATTTACTTTCAGAAATATATATGTGCTCACATAGTAATTAGGCCCTATGAACACTATTTGTGATTCTTGAGAAATTGGATTCCTAGTGAAATCCTTCTCGATGACGGAATCCTTGTAGGTAGGGAAGATACTTAGTGCATTTCACGTTCTACTCGATTAGTGCATCTTCTCTTATTGATCAATACATTCTCTCTCCAAAGAGGTTGATAGATCACGTGGGGTTGACATCACAGACCTTGGTGAAACAAACTTTGTCTTAGCATGTCGGATTAATCTGCTTGCTTTGTTTGGGTTAAAAGTGAAGAGGTGTCAAAACCTTGGATCTGGAGCCAAGTCCCCTTGTGGTATCATACTGTGAGTCACCTTTAGAGAGGGTTAATTGTAGTAGATGATCCCTTCATAGGGAAAACTCTGTTGATGGAACCTCAAGCGGTAATAGCCATTTCAGACATGGTAGTAACAACCGCTATATAAATGTCCTTGTGAGAGAAATCCTCATGGATGTGTTTTCATTGTGGGTTGTCAGATCTCCCTAGCAGACCTTGATTGATTAAATTCTTAGGCTGTGTCAAAACCCTGGTGCATCGGGATTGGAGTTTGCCCCTTGATTTCACAAAAGTTACAGTCATACCATTACTAAAAACCCTAGTGAGGCCAAATTTTCATTTTCTAGGGTATATGTGCATTATTGCAAAACATTTTTGGAACATACACAGTTAGCGCTTCAGAGGATTAGAATGAATAAAATCACTTGATTGTTCATGCGCAAGGTTGCTTTTGCCCTTGTTCATTATTTTTAGACATGCTTGAAATCACTTGCATGCTATTTTGCGTGCTTGTTTATCTATCTGGTTATTGAAAATGAACAAATCTGTTACAATCCTCAAATCTGGACAGTACAATTTGCAAACAATCTGAAACTGAAAACCCTAAATTTGCAAAATTTGAAGTGAAATTCTTTTCTGGAGTCAAAAGTCATCTCAGAAGGTTAGAAAGTCATACGAGTTTCTATCAAGTGTCATTTCATTACTACCCAACTATCGTATGGTAAGGAACCCAGTGTCGTATGAGTCTTTCTGCCAGTCAAATTCAAAAAGTCAAATCTTGCTAGCAACTATCGTACGAGATTTTCAACTGTCATTTCATAGCATACCCACTGTCGTACGAGTTTGCAGAGTTTCATTTGGGAAATTTTTGAAAGTTGTCAGAAAATTGTTAGAATTGCCAGATATTTAGCTTTTTCAGCCTATTTCCAGAATCTGTTGAACAAATCACTATGTCAGGAATAGAGCAGTAGCTATTGAGAATCCTATCATTATCCTAAAGTGGTCTTTTGAATCTGATTCAACCTTCTGTTTAATCAATTTGAGTCATTTTCATCTTGTGTCAAAACCTTGCCATAACTATCAATCTTCAATCAATCATCAAAATGACTAAGTGTTGTGATATCTTGTTCGCTATCTTTTGGGCAATCTACCCATACATCTAGGGCATAGTATCCTTTACCCACATCTAATCAAATCTTCAAATCAATCAAACCTTGACAAGGTTGCATCATCTGATCATCTTGATTCAATTCATTCTTTTGTTATCTGGATCTTATTCTTTTGTTTCACTCAAAGTTAATGGTGGAAACTAGAGCTTCCTCACACAAGAAATCTGGAGAAGCATCCCAGACCTTACCTATAGCCACTACTAGGGGTCCAACTCTTGAGCAACTCATCAATTCTAGTCTTTACAAGGATGATAGTCTTGGCAGCTATCAATTAAAAACTGGTTACATTCCTCCTCCATCAACTCACAGAGGTACCCAACAAACCCCACATCAATCTATTCCAAGAAGTCCACAAACTCCTACCATGTCTCAAGTAGGGACAAACTTTGGCTCTCAAAGAACTCAATCTCAACATGGTGTAGATCAGGAACCCACACCTGAAGAAATTGCTCAATATCAAAATGACAATAACTTCAAACGAATGATGAAGCATTTCTTGAAAGAAGATAGAGAGGCATACTTTTTACAATTAGCTCATCGAGGAGCTAAACTTCCTCCCAACTTTAATGTTGAAGATATCATTACGCATGAGGAAGAAACTCCACTCACATCTATGATGAAACATATGCATGCTATGCAAGTTGAACTTAACAATCTTAAGAAAGAGAAGGAACCCAAGGAATTATCCATGGAAGCTCTATGCCCTTTTTCTTTTGACAAAGACTTGTATATGCCACCATTTCCAAAAAGAGTGGAGATGCCGAAGTATGATAAGTATGATGGACACTCTGATCTTCAAGATCATGTTAGAGAATTCTGTACACAATCAATGGAGTTCATGCATGAACCAACCTATCTAATGCGTCTCTTCCCTCGATCTCTAGGGGGAGAAGCCATCCACTGGTTCTCTAGACTGCCTTCTACTATCAAAACTTTTGAGGAGTTGATCAAATTGTTTTATCAGCAATACTCCTACAATATTCAACATCCAATCACCATGATTGATATCTGTAATCTCAAGCAATATCCAGGGGAACCATTCCTAACATTTCTCAAGAGATGGAGGAAGAAGTTCTCTCTATATGCTAGACCTATTCCAGAAATAGAAAAACTGGAAATCTTCATCAATAACCTTGTTCTAAAAATCAATTATCCTCTACAAATGCAAGATCATACATCTTTTGATAAGATGGTGGACAATGCTATTAAAATCAAAAAATTTCTTGTGAAAAAAGGAGAAATCACACTTCAAAAAGACAAGTACGAATCAGGATCCAGTTCTAAAGACAAGAACAAAAATTGGAACAAGAATAAAGGCATCATCATAGATGGTGTTGTTGACACTATCCGTGCCCCATCAAAGGCACCAACCTACAATCTAACTCTTGGTTCTCAAGCCATCAAAGCTTCAGAACAAAGGTCATCCGAACCATCTCAAAAGAAGCCAGAATACAAAAGATGGGATAATAAACAAAAGTTTACTCCTCTTGGAGAATCTTTAGAATCCACCATGAGAGCTCTACTAGCTGATAACATCATCTCTTTACCAGTAATCCGACCACCTGATTCTGAGCCTAAGCCAAAATGGTGGAGAGAAAACAAATTCTATGATTTCCATTGAGGTAAAGGTCACAAAATGAATAACTGCTTCCGGTTGAAACACACCATTGAAGATATGATCGATAATGGAGACATCATAGTTGACAATCCTAAGAGCAATAATGATCATACGGCATTCACAAAACCATTTCCGAAACATGGTCAAGAAGTTTCAACTTCTCAGCCTAATATGGGGGCAAAAGTCAACTATGCCTACCCTAGAAATAATGTTGTCATCAATATGGTTGAACCATGTCTCTCTAAAAGTTGCAATGTCATCACAATTGTAAGAAGAGATAGACAAAATCAATTCACCAACGTGGTTACTCGATCACAAGCCCAAGCACATCTAAAAGGACAAATCTCAAACTCATCAAATATCCCTAAGGTGCCCTTCAATCTTTCATCTACTTTCAAACAGAAGGTTGCTTCCAAATCTTCCAATACAAAGGATATGAGGCCTACATCTTATAGCATTGTTCAACAACTCCAGTGCACTAATGCCAAAATCTCTATGTTTGAGTTGCTTCGAATCTCTCCAACTCATAGAGCTATACTAGACAAAGCTTTGCTCAGTTCCAATGTTCCTGATGACCTTGATTTAGATAAGTTCCAGACTATGGTTGGACATCTTACATCTCTACAATATATCTCCTTTTCAGAGGAAGATGACAACTCCTTGAGTCACCCACACAATCAACCTTTGCATATAGAAGTTTTGATCCAGAACCATAGAGTCAAATGTGTGTTGATAGATGGGGGCACTAGCCTAAACATTTGTTCCTAAAGCTTGATCACACA
The DNA here is from genome assembly GCA_027943335.1 of Chamaecyparis obtusa. Taxonomy (NCBI): domain Eukaryota; kingdom Viridiplantae; phylum Streptophyta; class Pinopsida; order Cupressales; family Cupressaceae; genus Chamaecyparis; species Chamaecyparis obtusa. The sequence goes on from BSBK01007367.1 coordinate 1,567,435, forward strand.
ATTAGGATTTTCAAAATTGGCTATTGATCCTCAAAAGAAGATCACCATAAAAGCCTATGATGAACAAGAAAGATCTTCTAAAGGCACCATTGTCTTACCCATCAGAGCAGGTCCAGTTATCAGAGATACTATATGTCAAGTTCTTGATCTACCTTTGGCCTACAACATCTTCCTAGGGAGACCATGGATACATGAAATGCAAGCTATTCCTTCTACATACCATCAATGTTTGAAGTTTCCTTATGAAGGAGTAGAGGTTACTATCCCCACAGATCTGAATACAACTTGCAACACCTTGAAGGAAAGTGCAGATAAGCTTGTGCCTAATAACAGAGAATCTTCCATTGAACCAACTAAAGAAGCATCCACATCTAAAATGGAAGATCTTGCAAAAGAGGTTAATATCAAAGAAAATAGCATGGGAGAATATACTATCGAACCAGTCTTATCTTTGACATCTCTCCCTATCTCGCCTAAGTCTTATGGGAAATCTTTGAAACAATCCAAACCAAACCCTAAAGAACCTCTTGAAGCATATAAAAATAATTTTGTAGCAGAACAAGTATCCAAGCAAGAATTTGAAGAGGATGAAGTTGTGCTATCATGGCTATACAAAGACAAACCTGAATCTCAAGTTGTTTAAACTAGTGACTCTATAGTATCCAAACTCCCTTCTAAGTCATATGGTCCAGGAGATAAATTAATAGCTAAGATGGGATATTCTGGTAAAGGACCTCTAGGAATTAGAGGAAAAGGTCTTGAGGTACCTCTCCCACATACTAGTAGAGCAAATAAGAATACTATTGGCCTAGGCTTTAAGAAGAAACCCTATCACCTCAAAGGTAATTTCTCTCATGTCATAGAGTAGATCGCACCAGGAGAACCTCTTCTTACGAAAGAAGAATCAAAACCATTAGATAGTGATTCAGACAGCTTAGAACTCATCCCCTATGAAAAATTGCCTAAAGAGATCAAAGACCTTCTTGATGATAAAGATGATCCAATCAAAAGAATTAATGTAGTAGAAACACAAGAACCTACTATCAACCAAGAGATAGTTGCAACACAAGAACTAGCTAATCTTGAAAACAATCAAGAAGAGGGAGGTGATAGTGATTCTAAGACAGATTCCCATGAGTATGAACTCAAATCAGAATCTGAGGGTAACCCTTCTTGGGGTATTCACCCTGACTTTACTCATGTTCTAAGATTTCCTCAAGATCCTGAATCAGAAGATGAATCTAATGACTATCAATAGGGAGCCATTCCAGAACCAGATGAGCTTATTACAGAGAAACATGTTGATGTTATTCACCAATATGCACCTCAACCCAATGTAAGTCTAGAGCGAAATGATGAACCTATCGAGTTTGATCCACCTATGGCTGAATTGGACTCCCACAATGACATTGAGCCTATTCACAAATTGAATGTCTTAAGTTGTAATATCACCTTTGAACTCGAGCATTGGGTTAGGACCAATGATGACATATCCATATCTGTAAACACTATCTCCCAATCTTTCCCCACTTTGACTATCCAATATCCAGAACTTATTGATCAAACCTCCACAAATCTGAGCCATGGTATTTATACCTTCCCGAATGACTATGCCCTTGCTTGTTACCTCAATGTAGTTGAGCCTATGAGTACTTCCATCAGTGAACCAAGCGTTAGCATGACGGAGTCAGACATCAAATATCTTAGTCAAAAAAATAAGAATAAAAAGAAAAAGAAAAAGAGTTTTGAGGGTGAAAACCACTTTCTGGCAGTCTCAGAACCTACAAAAGTAAAAATAAAAGACGTATCCAAAGGTGAAAACCTTTCTGAGGCACCTAAGGATGAGATATTTGATGTCCTTATGAGTCATTTATAAGATAGATCTCCAGTTCTAATTGAACCCACCCAATCCATCAATTTGGGTACAACAGAGGAACCACAATTGGTACATGTAGCACAATCATTATCAGAAGAAGAGAAGCAAAAATTTACAACATTCCTCATAGAGAAAAAGATCAAATTTGCATGGAAATATTCAGATATGCCAGGATTGGATCCTAATCTTATAATGCATCATTTATCCATAGCTCCAAATGTCAAACCTGTTAAAAAAAAGTTGAAAAAGATGCATCCTCACGTTGCACTCTTGGTAAAAGCTAAATTAGAGAAGCTCCTAAAAGCTGGATTCATCCGAGTTATTGACTATGCAGAGTGGATCTCCAATATTGTACCTATTTCTAAACCAGATGGTTCAATCAGAGTGTGCACAGACTTTAGAGATGTGAATAGACTGTGCCCTAAGGATGATTTTCCACTACCTAACATTGATATGATAGTGGACATGACTGTGGGTTTCGAGATGTATTCCTTAATGGATGGTTTCTCTGGATATAACCAAATAAAAATTGCTCCAGAGGATCAAGAGAAAACTGCTTTCACATGTGCATGGGGCACCTTCTGTTGGAATGTCATGCCATTTGGGCTTAAAAATATTGGTGCTACATATCAAAGAGCAATGACATCTATTTTCCACGACATGATGCATTGAACTATGGAAGATTATGTTGATGATACTTTAGCAAAATCTATGATTAGAACTGAACATCTATAGGACTTGAGCATGATCCTAGATAGAATGGAAAAGTTTAGTCTCCAACTAAATCCTAAGAAGTGTGCTTTTGGTGTCACTTCTAGAAAGCTCTTAGGATACATAGTTTCAAAAAAGGGCATTGAAGTTGATCTAGCTAAAGTAAAGGCTATAATGGAGATGCAACCTCCTAAGAATATCAGTCAGATGAGGACATTGCAAGGAAGAGTTCAATCTATCAGAAGATTCATATCACAGCTAGCAGACATATCACAGCCTTTTACAAAAATATTACATAAAGGTGTGACCTTTGCATGGAATGAAGAATGTGAGAACAACTTTAACCATATCAAGAAGTATCTATCAAATCCGCCTATCTTGATGCCTTCTATTCATGGGAAGCCATTAATCTTATATGTCTCCACTACAGATACATCACTGGGGGCATTGCTAGCACAGCACGATGAAGACAAAAAGGAAAGAGCTATATATTATATCAGTAGGACATTGGTTGCATATGAAAAGAACTATTCAATGATTGAGAAAGCTTGTCTAGCTGTGATCTTTGCATCATAGAAACTGAGACACTACATGTTAGCTCATACCACACAATTGGTAGCTAAAATTGATCCCCTCAAGTACCTACTAAGCAAAGCTGCCCTCACAGGTAGATTAGCTAAATGGGTTATGCTCTTAAGTGAATTTGACATTGAATACATGGAAAGAAAAGCTATAAAAGGACAGGTTATTGCTAACCAATTAGCAGATGCACCTATGATTGACAATACACCAATGCAAATGGAATTTCCAGATTCCTCTATCATGACTCTTTCTTCTAGAGAATGGCAGTTATTCTTTGATGGCTTCTACACACAGAATGGATTCGGAGCATGCATATTGTTCATAACTCCTCAAGGATACTCAATTCCAAAAGCATTCAGATTAAAATTTCCTTGCACAAACAATATTGCAGAATATGAAGCCCTTTTGAGTGGTATGAAACTAGCAATTGAGTGGAGAGTGACTGAGCTACACATTCATGGAGACTCTCAACTTGTTATTGTAATACCCCAAAATTGGCCTCAGTATATCAATCCTTCTAAACCATCAAAGTCCTATTATACTAGGCAATTATGTCTTCTAATCGACTCTACTTGACTTAGTGTCAAATATAGAAAACCTTAAATCTGTATTAATCACATGCTACATTTAATATAATGGCTAAACAAACCCTATGATTGATTAATTTAAAGTCCTAGTATTTTTATTAATTAAATCCCCTTCTTCTATTAATTTAAATAAATACATTTAAATTAATTCACATTTCCCTTTTTAACCCACTTGGAATTAAATATTACATTTAATTTTATTTTCTTCTATTAATTTAAATAAATATATTTATCTATTTAAATTAATTCATATTTCATTTATTTATCCACTTGAAATTAAATATTATATTTAATTCTATTTTCTTCTATTAATTTAAATAAATATATTTATCTATTTAAATTAATTCATATTTCCTTTATTTATCCACTTGAAATTAAATATTATATTTAATTCTATTTTCTTCTATTAATTTAAATAAATATATTTATCTATTTAAATTAATTCATATTTCCCTTTTAACCCACTTGGAATTAAATATTATATTTAATTCTATTTGAGCACATGACTCCTAATTCTAACCAAACTCATCTTTCTTACCCACCCACTAAAATTAAAATATTGATTTCTTCAACCTTTAAAGTCTTCACTTCTCCTCTCAAGTCAAAAACAACCACATGGAAGAAATATACTTTGTCCAAATAATCCAAAACTCCACAAACTCGGATTTGGACTTTGAGGTCATTTTTGGAGGCTCTTTTATGAGTCTTGGGCCACCTAGTGACCAAAAATCAACACCTAACCCTAAGTATATCAAGTGGGGAAGCTAAAATTGACTTTAACTACCCTCTAGAAGCCTCTTAATGCCTCCAAAACCTCACTTAAGCATTCCATACGAATTTGGGTAGGTTTCATTTTTCAACGTGGATCCACCCATCCACCCCCCATCCACCCACTTTGAATTAAATAATTCAAATGAGAGAATCTCAACCCTTCATTTTCATAAAATTTTGACCGTTGATTCTTCTAAAAATCCTATAAATAGGACTTCATTTCCCTTTACAAAGGGAGCCTTCATTAGCATTGTTATTATAGATCTAAGGGATCCAAATTCTTCTATTATTCTATCTTCTATCTATTCCTAAACCACACTCCTAGTATTCTCATAGCATTGCTTTCAAACATATGGTGCATTTCAAGGCATTTGGAGAGCTACATCAACCCATCTTTGGGAGAAGAAAGGAGGACATGGGAACTAAATCTTGGAGGGAGTTTGCATTTAATTTCATTCTTTATTTCTAAGTTGTTTCTCATGAAGTAGATTAGATTTGTTTGCATGTTTCTTATATGAATCTTTTGGTTGTTTCATTTTCATGCATTCTAATCCAATTCTAGTCTTACAGTTATTCATCAAGTCAATGATGTGTACCAAACTAAAGATGAAAAGCTCATTCCTTACAAGAGAATGGTAGATGATTTAAATAAATATTTCATATCTATCACATTTGAACAAATTCTTAGAACGGAGAACAAGGCTGTCGATGCAATGGCAACACTATCTACTTTATTATAGCAACCTAAACATGAGCTACGCTACAAGTTGCTAGTGGAAGCACTATCCTATCCTACATATGATTCCCCCGAAACCCACATGATCTGCACTATTGTAGGTCATGATTCATCTGAATACAAAAACCTATTTTCCTATCTCCAAGACCAAATCATCCCTGATACCTTCAACCACCATGAAAAGAGATACCTTATCTGTAATGCCTCCCGATATGTCATCATTGGTAATGATCTATACAAACGAGGTCTAGATGGTACACTACTTAGATGTTTAGAACGGGAAGAGTCTCAACGTGCATTAGAAGAAGTCCATGATGGTATTTGTGGGTCACACTCAAACGATTTAACACTAGCTCGAAAACTTATTAGGGCTGGGTACTATTGGCTTGAAATGGAGAAAGAGGCTATCAAATTTGCTAAGAATTGTCAAAAGTGCCAAGTGCATGGCAACTTAATTCATGCTCCAGGGAGGGATCTAATCCCCTTTACAACACAATGGCCTTTTCACCAATGGGCATTTGATCTTATAGGAGCTATACATCCTCATTCTTCTAATGGACATACCCATATAATCACAGCTACATATTATTTTACAAAATGGGTAGAAGCAGTCCCTTTGACACAAGCAACGGGGAAATAGATATCTATGTTCATATTGAACTATATCATATGCAGATATGGGATACCTCATTCCATAATCACAGATAACAGTGGACAATTCAAGAACAAAGATCTAGATGATCTATGTGCCAAATTCAAGATCACACAACATTGGTCTTTTATCTACTATCCTCAAGGGAATGGACAAGCAGAGGCATCTAATAAGAATCTATTGAAAATCTTGCATCGTACAGTTAATAAAATAGGAAGAGACTGGCATCTCATGATCAATCCAGCTCTCTGGGCCTACAAAACAAGTATTAGAACACCTACTGGGGCTACACCTTTTGCTTTAGTTTATGGGTCTGAAGTAGTACTGCCTATTGAGGTTGAAATCCATCACTAAGAATCAGAATGCATGGTCTAGTAACTGATGATGACTATAGAGTGTCTAGGTTGCAAGAACTTGAACTACTAGATGAGCGCAGACAAGCAACGTATGATCATCTCAGAGTATATCAGAAGAGAATGTCTAGAGGTTACAACAAGAAAGTCAGACATAGAGAATTTCAGGTTGGTGATCTAGTCTTGAGAGAAAATTCTAAAAATCAATCACATCGAGAACACAAGGGGAAGTTTGAACCCAACTGGCTAGGTCCCTTTGTTATCACTACTACTTTTGGCTCTGGTGCCTATCAACTCTCAACAACTGAAGGAGAATAGCTCTGAGAACCAATCAATGTTCTCCATCTGAAGAAATTATATGCCTAAAGCATTCAGTCTATGGTAAAATGTCCTGAAAAAATCATAAAAATCAAAAAAAGTCCTGAAAAAATGAACATCTTGGTGAAAACCTAGCAATAGGCGGCTTGATGATTCACAAAAAAAAAAAATATATCAAAAATTTAAAAAAATTGAAATGCCTTGGTGAAAACCTGGAAACAGGCGCCTTGGTAGCAAAAATAAAATCTCTGCCAAGATGGTGAAAACCCGGCAAACAAGTGCCACTTGTTTCAAAATGCTCCATCTATTAACACAATCTTGGTCTTTCCCAGCTTTCAGTCTTGCTTTAGTTTGTACATATCTCCTGGTTTGTTTCTGCATTTCTAGTTTTCAATAAGTCGGTCTGTACACCAATCAGCTCAAGCGTCTGTATCCTATCAATGCTTAACACTTGGGGGCAATCAATGTCAAATCCTATGGCCTCCAATGTATCTGAGACGTATCATATCCAGTCAGAGTCCTTTGAAGCTTCATGTGAGCCAGTCAGTCAGCCTTGTCTCCAGAAAGGATTTTGCATCTACAATAATGCAATCAACATCACACTTAAAACAATCTGTGCTTTTTACATGCTTTTATCTCCTTGTATGCTTACTGATTCATCAAAAAGACCTCATCGCTTTGGGAAAATCTATCATCGCTTGGGGCATATCAAATTCATCAAGATCCATATCAATCTGGTATTCTCTTAATTTTGTAAATTGTATCAGCTTTTCATAACCATCGGTTCATTAGTGTTATTTCCTTGGTTCTTCAGTAACTGAAGGGATCAGATGTGATACCTACATGATTCTTCTAAGGACAATCAAGTCTGGAATCGGTCACTCACTTCTTCACAATCATAAGGTTCAGAATTAGACGTTTTGATGCTTTTGTTTCATTGGTTCATCGTTGCTATAGTGAACATTATCTTTGGTCATTCAGGATCTATTATCTTCATATCAAATGTTTCGATCAGCTTCTGTCTCATATCAATTATCAATTTCGAATCAGTTTCATATCTCTATCAAACACAGACTATCTTTGAACCATTGCGCTTCGCACAACAATTCAAAGAGGGGCAAAATGTAATACCCCAAAAATGGGCTATAAGTTCATTAATCTTCTATATCAACATATCAAATGAAATCGACATCGAAGTCCTAACCTAAGGCACATCTAAACATCATCGAATCTTAATTGATTATCATAAATTCTGCATCGAGGAATATTCCTAGTAAAATTCTGCATCGAGGAATATTCCTAGTAATATTCCTAATTATCCTAATTATCTTTGATTTAATGATTATTTGGCAATAAATCCTATTTATCCTAAAGTTTGATTAATTGAATATTCTCAATATTTAATTAATTAGATTTAATTCTGCCACCTAATTGTTTAATTGAAGTTAATTCTATCTATTCTTAAATTGTATTATTTAATTTTGACAATAAATCCAAAATTCCTATTATTAATTGATTAAATTCTTGTTTAATTAATTAAAGCAAGTTGTCAATTTTTAATAATATTGTTTTTGAATAAAAGTTTGAAAAATAATTGATTAACCCATAAATCAATTGTTTTATTTCAAAAATCAGTTAAGTTGAGAATAAATCACTTTATTTATTTATTAATTCATAATTATCCATGTGCGCAATCAAAGAGCAATTAAACTCCAAATCAAAAAATTAATGCAAGTTATTGACTTTTTGGAACTCAACATCATTTTTGAGTTCAAAAGTTGATCTAAACTTCTAATTTGAGTTAAAAAGCTATTTTTGCATGATTTGCATGTTTTTGTGAATTAAATCATCTTTATTTTCAAATAACTCAAAAATCAAGCTAAGTTAATCTGAGTGATTTATGGCTTTCTTTCATGCACCTCCAAAGCCCTGGATTTCTATAAATTAAGGCTTTAGCTCTTCACAAATCATCCACAAGAATTGCATAATCACGCTGAAGAATTGCTATCTGGAGAATCAAAGCTTATTGCGAATCAAGGCTATTGTGAGATCAATTTGGTTTTTACATTCATTTAGATTCATTTTCATATCATTGTTAGATTAATTGCATATCAATTTCATATCAGTTCATTCTAGATTCATATCAAGTTTTCATCATATCATTGCATAGAAAATCCAAAAAAATAGATTAATTGCATTCATATTTCATATCATTTTTGCATTCAAATCCTTCATTTAGGTGTCGTCAAGGTCACTGATCTCGATAACAATCTGAGAACATCATACTCACACCTATTAGAAAGTAGTAAATCACCTGGTTAGTTTAGCTTTTAATTTATTGTACGATTTCAATTTTTTGCTAACCTCTAATGTTTTACTGAAGTGTTGTGTCTACAGATTAGGTACAAAATTCACACACAAAAAAGTAACTAAGGGATCCCCATTTTAGTGAAGAGTTTCCCCTTGTGTGGGAAGGATAAACATGGATGCCTTATTCTCCATGATACCAAGTTTTGTCTATGGGCAATTAGGGGCTATAAGAAGTGTTCTAGGCATGAAGCCTTGGTTCTGTTGTGAGGATGGTTTTAGTAAGGATTTTGAAGTTAACCCATGTGTGGCCTTCATCTCCTTCATTATAACTTGGTTTCTCCTAATGGGCATGGTCCACTTTCACCCTTTGGTAAAGGGCTTTGTCATGCCCAAAATTTGAGCCATAAAAATGCAATAATTTATTTTTTTAAAGAAAGAATAAGGTTAAATTAAACTTCAAAGAATACAATTAAGAGGTTAACCATGTTTTATTAAGTTCAAACTGTGACTACCAGGTGAGGGTTTCAATATTACTAATGTGTCAGAATTCTTTTGTAGGGTTAAGGGGAATCATGACCGCTTGCCAACATCCCGTAACCCATGTGACACACACCTAGATTAAGCTTGTCAAATATCTATGTTAGGTTCTTTGACCTAGCCATAACATCGTTAGGTTCACTAACCTAACCGTAACATGAGAAAGATTATGAATTGAGAAAGATTTATTGTGAATTCACTATACTAAGGTCTTCCTTAATGAGATAGACATCTTAAAATGACAATAAACAAACCATGAAATATTAGCATACTATATTTAATAGAGTTAAAAAAAAGGTAAATAAGGTATATATAATTCTTTATCAAAATCTTAAACTAATAAGACATTTTAATGTTTATTTAAATAGTTCATTAATTTCCAAGAGTACTAATGTTTTCAAATTTAATTGGGATTAAACTATAACACCACTTTTACAAAGGCTAGTGTACTAGCCACATATATTAGCCCCATAAAAATAACATTAACAAGTCTAAATCATTAGCTAGTGTTTTAACTAAAACTTTAATTAAACTTTATTCCATCTTAATCTTAACTCATTTAAACCTAATCTTCCCTAATTACCCAAGGAGAGTTTTATATGCTAGGTTAACTTTAATAATAGTTAAGTTAAACATTTGGTCCATTAATTTATTAAGAAGATCGAAATCTGTTAGAGAGGAATAAATTAGATAAATATAGACACCATAAAACTAAATAAGAACTTGCTTAAAATCTTCTACGTGAATTACGTCTAACTTATCTAGTTAAAAATTAAAAGTTAAAGGCTTCATCCGATATTTTTATTGAAATAACATATTAACATTTCTAATGATTTTATTTATTTTAAAGTATAAACCAACAGGTCGCAAACCTTCCCATCAGAAAATAAACTGCCATCTTTAATTAGACTAAAGTTTTGCCTTTAATTTAAAATTAATATTTCTAAGTTTCCTTGATTAGAATATATCTTGGAGTACAAGTGTTTGATTAATTAATCAATTGCCCATTATAAATTCTCATTAAGTTTTCCACCCATTCATAAATTTTCAAGTTGATTATAAAAAATGAATGTAAAATTATTATTTTATCCCAATTGATTTATTATTTTATCATGTAGAATTAAATCCCATAAGGATAAGACGTTACACTTCGACCTTTAAATCATGCGAAGGATTCTAACTTAAATATTATCTTAACAAGAGACGTACATTAAGCCACATTAAGTCTCCCTAATAAATTTATTAGATTATTATTTTAATAACGTTATCAGCTGTGTAATATCATTAATAAAATATTAACCAAAAGGATTTGGTTTGAATAATAACACAAAGTGTTTACTAAAAATCTTTATTAGATTTTTCTAAAAACAACTTAAAAGAGAACATTAAAAAAAAAGCTAAATTATATTCCCACCAAAAAAAAGAGTTTGAAAATAGCCCCACCAATGAGGATTTTATAAAATATAATAAAATAAGGTCAACGCTCTTATTGGGAAACCTAACCCTAATTCAAAATTAGGGTTTGGGCCCAAATATGAAGAGTCAAAAAATTGATTTTTTTATTCTTCTCTCATTTCCCTCTCTTTCTCATGCCTCTTCAAACCCTAGGGTACTATGTATTTATATACGGGTCGGATTCAAGTTGCTTCTCCTCATGCCCAAGCCCAAAATGTTGTTGGTAAAAACCCAAAAATACAACCTTTGCAACACATTGTTCTCCCTTTTTTTTTTGTATTTGTTTTTTTTAGTGGCATAAAACTCAAGGGGTATGCTTCCTGGGGCGCGAGCGCTGTGGCAGGTCACGACCGCCCTTTTGTGTTCATAGTCGTGGGTGTGAACACAATCCCGCAAATTGTGAACTCACAGCCACAAGTTGTGATCATAGTCAGAGGACTGTGACCATGGTCAGTAGACTGTGAAGTCATAGCTGTGAGCTGTGATCACAATCAGCGGACTGTGAACTCACAACCATGGACTATGATTTAGGTTTTTATTGTATTTTTATTTTTTTATTTACTGATTTTTATTTTTCTTTTTATTAAATTTTTTTATTATTTTATTATTTTATTTTGTATTTCTTTCTTAATACAAATATATATATTAAATAAATTTTTTAATATTGTTTTAAAGAAAATAATAAAATAAGGAAAATAACACTTTATTTAAATATAAATGTATTTATTGGCCGCATTGTTAAAGTGTTTCGGTCAATAAATAAAAAGAAACAAATTATTAGAAAAAATAGTTTCCTATCATATTTATATATTTCAAAATATATGTATATATAGTAGAATATATATTTATGTGTATATGTTGTATAAATTTGTGTACCCATATATACACATTTATATATATTCAGATTTCTTTTAATATCTGCAAATTATTTATGGTATATACCCATATCATTATTAAACAAACAGATTTCAAATGTTCTATTTTTATCTATTTTTATTTATTTAGTATGCAAATGTGAAATTAGTACATGTACATTAAATGCCTGTGTATTCTATGAAAAATATATATACAGTTTTCTATTTCTATTGCAACATCATTTAAAATGATAGAAGAAGAGAAAACATATTTATTTTTAGCATAGATATAAATGTTTGCATATATATATTCATTTGCTTAAGTCTGAAGCAAGCAAGAATGTAAAATGACATGCTTTTTAGGCATATAAATAAGCATGTTTTTTTTTAAATTTATGAGGAAACTAAAAACAAACAAACATATTATAAATCTCCTTATGGTATATAAGTGAATGCAGATTTACATTAGGATTCATTAAAACAAAATATCTTTTTTTTTTAAGATATGAATTTCTCATTTAAATGTAAAAGCAGATTTATTTCTATAAGGCCACTAGTTAGCCACAACAAGTCTGTATAAGATATACATTCAAAGAAGATAACCAACAACCTCATGATTTAGTTGGAAACAAAATTTGGAGATGCAATCGTGCTTCTTTTATATTATAAGAAGATTTTTATGAAAATTGTACATTTAAAACTAGCCATTTTATATGGATAAGGAAAAAGAAAAGTGGATAACTCCTACTCAATTACTAATCTATTCTTATACATAGAGTGATGTATATCATTTCTCAATCTTTCAAGGAGACCAGTTTTCAACCTCAAGACTTTTACATAAACATTGCAAAACACAATATATCTATTTTTCCAAGCTTAATCTTCAACCTTCAAGAGCTCCAAGCAAGTCCAAAATCTGCAAAAATAAAGAAGAAAAAATGAAAAGACCATGGGATGCTCACCTCCTAGCCTAGGTCTTTACAAGACCACCCCCGAGCTAGGGGAACCAAACATAGGTAGGAAACACACAAGAAAATAGTAAGAGTAAGTCAACAACACAACACACACAAGAAACAAAAACTCTCATGCATGGCTTACACAATGGGTCTCATATTGACCCTGAATTTGGGGTGAAGTGGACCAAATACCCTACGAAAGAAAGCTCATTCCAAAAGTAAGAGAAACAAGCCTTCACATGGCTTCACAATTAACTCTTCCAACACACTTGGAAAGCTCATACCAAAATCACATAGATCAAGCTTTCTCATGGCTATTAAAAAATCATCTTCTCAACCACATTCCCAAAAGCAAAAAAAAACCCTTGTGACCCCCATGGAAATCAAGCCAAAACAACTCCTTTATGGGCCCCAAAATAACAAGAAATGGAATGGCTACAAGGAGCCCATACTTCCATTTTTTTTTCCCTCTCCTCCCCAAGGATAGACTCTACACCCATGGAAATCTTAAAACCTTCACCCCCAAGGCTACTCTTCCCTCCCAAGGGTGAGTGGGCCTTGAGAATCCCTTACACAAATACATGCAATTCATCACAAATGAAACACAATACAACAATGGAAGAAAAACATCACAACAAAAATATTTTACTTACAAGTTCACAAACACTAACATTTGCATACGTTCACATACACAATAAGAAGATAACAAAGAGAAATGTGAGAACCACCAACCTAGATCCAAGCTTAAGGAAGGGATTTGATGGAGAGATCCCTCTTTCCTAAGTCTCCTACTCCCAAGCTCCTCCAAAACTAGCAATGTCTTTAAGATAGAGAGTGGGTGTTCAAACTCTCCAACATGGAGAGTCTCAACTAAAAAGGCCACTAGAAACTCTTGGAGAAAGGAAAGGCTTCTCATTGGTTTCTCTTCCCTAATCTCCTTTAAAAAATTTTAAAAATGTAACTCATGGAAAAATCCCCATAGGACTACAAAGTCTTTGCGCCAGAAGGGAAAGGGCTGTCAACCCAAGGCCATGCTTCCAAAAGCTGATTTTCGGCCATTTTGAAAATCCAACTTTTGGAAGGGTCATTTGGTCAACTAAAGGTTGTCCTATGGTGGAAAATGACCTTTACACATAGGTATACCAAGTTGGATACCTAAAAATGACATACACACTCCCCTAGGCCCCTTTTTAACCCCCCCAAAGTCCATTTTAAGATTTCATTCGAAATTCAAGGATATGACCTAACCTCAAGCTCCCTAACCAAAGATTCACATGGGGATCCTAAAGAGTAAATACCTAGGTAGGTGGGAAACCAATCCTCAAGTGGACATGTCATGGCCACACATACATGCACAATTTTCAAGTGACACACACCAACATTTACACATCACAAGACACATGTCATATCCACTTGAGTACAAAGCACAAACAATTAAATATATAATTTTCAATTATGAACTTAATACAAACAAACATATATTATGTTTAGAAAATTAAGCACAATACAATGAGGTCTTGTCTCTCTTTAGACGCAACCTTGGATTTAACTGAATTTCACATAGACCTACATTTGGTTCCCCAATTTTATACCATGGTCTCATACCTATGTATGTGGTTGAACGTGGACCTCTAATCCAACTACACATGCAACATAGTCATTACTCACACAATCAAATTATGAAAGAGAGTATTGATTACTCAATTAGAAATCCATGGTGAAGCAACCTGTTGCCTCCTATGTAGACGGGGTGTTTTACTCTCCGAACAAGAGCCAACAACCATAAGACCAATACTACAATGGAGGATTTAAAAGCTATGAAGATAATCAAAATACAATTAATCTAGAATGAGGTGCAATTAATCTAAGAGCTTGAAAGAAATATGAAATGCAGATTTACTCTAAAGAGCTTGAAATAAAGATGAGATTAAGCTATGAGCATGTAAGGAAACTAATTATAATGAAAATGCAATATTAAACTAAATGAGATTAATCTAAAATATGCAATGAAAGCTTGAAATAATGAAATTGAGACAAAAAAATGCTATAGTTTAGTTACTCTCAAAAATTGCTCCCTTTTGAATGAAGAATGAGATTCATTAAATAGACAAGCCCGGGGAGAGAATGAAGAGGTTCTTGATTTGAAACTCCTGACTCTTCATTCCCAATTGAGACAAAAAGGCATGAATTACTTAATTAAAAGAATGTTTATTGCCACATAAGGGTGACCGTTTGAATAATTTGAATTATTAATTCAAATAAAGGTGTCCATTCAAATAACAAGTAATATTAATTCATTTTTATGTATATTACCCAAATGGGGTGGGTTTAATTTAATTTAAAGCACTTAGGACTTTAGAATTAAATTAATTTATCATAGGGGTAATTTAGCTAATAAAATTTGAAGACTTTAAGAATTAATTATAATATTTGATTAATGTAATTTAGGGTTTTTGCAATTGACATCAAGTCAAATTAAGTCAGGTAGGAGAGAGAAAATTGACTAGTAAACTAGGACTTTGATGATGTAAAATTGATGAAAATGCACCAAAATTGATTGAATTTATTAGGTGCCAATTTTGGGGTATTACATTTGCCCCTCTTTGAATTGATGTGCGAACAGTGCATTGATTCAAAGAATAGTCTGAAGTGACAGATGACGAGAAATTCAAAAGTCTAGGTTAGGTTGCCAAGACACTGAATAGATCAAAGCATGATTTTCTGAAGTCTAAGTTAGATTGTGAAGACAATGGTCTTAAAAGAGAATCGGAATCAGGGTTAGATTGCCCCAATACCAATTGATGAGAGATGCAGACTTAGGACTGTCTCCAGAATCAAGGTTAGATTGCCCCAATATGAAGCTTAGCCCTCCGAGACTTGGGTTAGATTGCCCAGATAACGGTCTAAAAGAGATTTCGAGAGCTATCTCTAGAATGAAGATTGACTCCCAGGAATTAGGGTTAGATCACCCCAATACCCAAAAGATTTCGAGAACCATCTCCAAAATGAAGCTTGATTCCTGAGGATCTGAGTTAGATTGCTCAGATACCTAAAAGATAGATGACCAGATAGCAAGGTGTGAGGTGCGAAGATGACCCTAGCAATGAGAACTGATGATTCAGATTAGATTGATTCAAGAATTGATTTGACAAGATTCAAATGATGCAATCATCCTGCCCCCTCGGGAGTGAAATTGAAAGATGACATATCAGAAGGATGATTGACAACAAGAGGTTGCAGAGTAGAAGCAATCAGACTAGATGTGAGAAGCTGCAAAAGCAAATCGGAGCAATGCAAAGGTCCTGTTGACCAAGTTTGACCATAGTTGACCATGGTTGACTAGATTTGACTAGAGTTGACTTTGATGAAAAGAGAAAAGATCTTGAAAACATGATGCAAAGATGAGGGTCTGGCAGGAAGATGATGCCAGAAGGCTGACTACACAAGCGTCTGATCCCAAAGGGTCTCAGAATTTAAAATGCAATTTTGAGCTATCTAAAGATGTCAAATTTTGATTTCAATCCCGAAAATGGATTCAGAGTAGTCAATTTAGCCAAGGTGCAATTTTCACGCAAAATGGAGCACTTTTGAAAATTAGGTCAAAAGCTATATAAGGCTCGGAGGGGTCATTTTCAATTCATTATTCACTTCGTCTTCTTGCTGATTTTGAGCTCTGAGAGAGAAATGAAGGGTCTTCCACTACATATGCATCGATTTGAGCACTCTCGATGACACACCTGACCACCGGAGTATGACGCACCTATAAGTAGTCGATAAAC
The DNA here is from genome assembly GCA_027943335.1 of Chamaecyparis obtusa. NCBI lineage: Eukaryota > Viridiplantae > Streptophyta > Pinopsida > Cupressales > Cupressaceae > Chamaecyparis > Chamaecyparis obtusa. Next base: position 1,583,912 of record BSBK01007367.1, read on the forward strand.
CTCCTTGCATTTCAATTCGTACCACTTTCTAGGTCAATTAAGGGTAGATCTAGCAAGTTTTAGGGTGTGTTCTTCCAATCTTGCATGAGGAAGTAGTTTTCTCACATCAACCTAGATCTCCCTTCGCATGAAAAAGTAGTTTCCTTGCATCAATTAGGGTTTCTTCACGTGGGCTCTATTTGGAAGTTCACGCGAGCTGAAAGCTGGTCCCGCATGAAATTTCTCTTGCTCACGCAAGAACAAGTCCTGTCTCGCGTGAGGAAACAGTTTCCTTGCATGAAAAGCTGCTACAAAGTTTGAATGTCTTTGTCAAAATTTTTCAAGTTTGCATAAAATGAGCCAAGTATAGCATCGCAGAGTCATGTCTAGGGTAGATGCCTTGCTGCATTTTTTGTTGTTGTTTTGAAAACCATCATGTTGAGGTACTGATTCCAATGTCATCGCTTGCTTTGCAAGTTGACTTCTCTGATGTCGCCTTCAGGTCACATCATCTGATGATCACTACATTAGTTCAGAGACTGATGGATGCAAAGAGTGCTCACATTGAGGGACTCGGTCTAGGATACTTGCATGATCTACCCAACATTCGGGTAAATCACAGTCTTCTTGGTGCACTCATAGAGCATTTCCATTCGAAGATGAACACTTTCCATTTTTTGATGGGGGAGATGACTGTGACTCCTGAGGACATATACAGTATCTTGAGGATACCCATCCATGGTACTTGAGTAGAGTATGATACACAACCGCGATAGAGTACAGTAGCCTTGAGGACTATCTTTAAAGATGATCTAGTGATGGGTTGGGCCATCTCCTGGGAGGATCTTATTCATAGATACAGCGATGCTCATCCATTAGTTGTTGTACTCGCTATGTTCCTAAGTTGCTACCTTGTTCCAGATTGAGGTTAGCATGGTTTAGAGTGCGGTTGGGGGATGATGCTGCAAAGGATGTTGGCTAGACCAGCAGTTAGATTTGGATGGGGCAAGTGCATGCTTGCACAAATGTTCCATCAACTTCATGAGATCACGTATCAGAGCGTGAGGATGATGGTAGCAGGTGTCTTTGTCTTGCAGATTTGGGCCTAGGAGCATCTCCCTATTTGCAGGCCTATTTTCCATGATACACGATAGGCTCTTGAGCCTTATACTTATAGGTACACATGTCTGATGACTCAGCCTTTGCTGGGTAAGATGGAGCGGTGGAGAGGACAGCTGTATGACATGGCAGCTATTATCTGGAGACCTTAGGTTGTCACTGAGCCCTGGGATGATGCTTGTTGAGAGCTTTCTTTCATGTTTGTGTCATGTCCATTGATTGAATGTACTGTTACTACCATTGAGCGATTCCTTGTCACACATGTCTTGCACCAATTTGGTAGGTAGTGGGACATTTCACATGAGTATTACCCCTATGCCTGCTTCACCGATGAGGAGAAGAAGGGGTGGTACATGAGATTGGATCCCAAAAGATGTGCGATAGAGGCACGTATACCAAATACATGATGGGACTATATGGTGGATGTCACCAATGCAGGGATGACACCTACATAGAGGGACTAGTTGATAGCATGATCTCATCTGAGATTTACTGATCCTATTGATATGGGAGTGTAGTAGCAGCCTGTGCAGTAGCAGCAGGTGTCAGCTCAGTAGGTACCAGATTAGTAGGCACCAATTCAGCAGCCTACACAGCAGCAGGTTGCACAGCAAGGACCACAAGGACAGCAGTAGAGAGTGTTGAGACCTAGATCTGGATAGACCAACATCCCCGCCAGGACCATGGGTTCAGATGTAGGAGCTGGGAGCAGTGGGGCCCAGTAGAGGTCCACCAGGCAACAGACAGGTGATACATCATAGTAGGCTCCTCCGAATGATGATACTGATATGCTTGATATTCTGGTAGGAGTGGGGACACCACAGCTATAGGAGGCTCTCAAGAAGAGTCGTGAGAGAGTGAGGTAGGTCCAGCGAGATTAGATGACTACCACACGTGAGTCATCAGGGAGGAGACCCATGTAGCTTATAGGAATGCTAAGATCAGTCAGCTACAGGAGGATCTTGCACGGTTAAGGATTGAGATGAGATATGAGGCTGCTCAGGCAGCTTATTATTATGCAACTTACTACAGAGTCGTGCCAAATCTATCAGAGCAAGTGCTGCCATTTTTTGAGTATGCTAGAGCTCCACAGGCACCACTACCAGCACCTCCACAAGCACCTCCATAGGCACCTCCACAGTGACCGATGCCTCTTCCATAGGGACCACTGCCACCACCTCCTCCAGGTGGTGCGGGACATAGTTAGCACATTTTGATATATATTGTAGCCCATTTTTTATACTATTCTTGAGTAGCACCCTTCTCTTTTGTACATGACATTGTTTTGAGATATATATATATATATGAGATCGACAGTTTTGATATCATCATACTTGTTGATATATTGCTTTGATATTGATGTTTTATGAGATGTTTCCTAGATGTTTGGATGTATGGATAGATATGGAATGTACATGTTTCCTTTTATGAATATGAATATGCACATGGTTTATTTTATGATAATGCAATGTGAAATGTAGTGATAGATGGATAGAATGCATGCATATGTGTAATGTATGATTTGAGTTATGCTTATAGTGGATGCACATGTAAATGAAGCTACAAATGAATTTATGAATGAAAATGGAAATGAAAAGAAAATGCAATGGATATGTAATGTATATGGTACTAATCATCTCATGCAGGATTATCACAATATATGATAGGTACTAATAAATAATAATACATTTCGAAGATCGAGAGCGAGGACCAGACACTTGTGCAACCAAGATGAAACCAGGACAAAAGATGAGAACCTTCGATGAGTAGAAAGTGATCAAGAGAGTACCAAGATATCATCTCAAATGCAAGCTTAGCATGAACATGCAAGCCTAGAATGAGCGGATGCAATTCCTAGGACTTGGTTGTTGGACTCACCATATTTATCATCATAGAGTTCATTTAAGCACAAGATGATCACAAGATGCCATACAATCCTCACTAACATTGCAATCATGAGAATATGAATATGACATAAGTCTTAGATTTGTCAGAATGAGATGTAAGCATTAAGGCACAAGAAGCCAAAATGACCTGAACACCTATTCCTTTTGATTTAGCAAGTTAACATAAGCATCAAAGCACAATTTCTAGAATGACCTGAATGTTGCTTGCGAACAAACACACTAGACACACAAGAGTTCCTTCCTTTGCCAAAGAATTCTCACAGTGACCCTTACGTTCACTTAGCAGGATGAGCATTAGCGATTTTACTTGTAGCAGAAAGAAGTCATTCAAAACAAACAAGGAGAAGAACCAACCTCACCAAAGTTTCCATATAAAAGGATTTGAGGTACGCATGGCCATCCAATATGAGATGAAGGCTCTTACAGATGGACACCCCTCTTATGTGAATTCATCAGATCATTGGAACTAAACCAGCAAGCAGAAAGCACAGAAAGATCATGCCCCCAGTCTTCGCATTTCTCAGTCAAGAAAGATGTCTTAGATTCACTCAAGGGGAAATGATAAAGCAAAAAAAAAAACAAGCAAAGGAAAAGCTCAACATGATTCAAAGGAACACAAAATCATTTTTAGTTTCAGTTTACATTTGTATTCAAGAGGATTGAAGTTGAATCAAAAGCGAACAACATTCAAAGTCTCGACGGGATAGCGACAGCAGGCAAACGCAGTGATAACCATTGGTGACCATCGCGAGAGATGAAGTCTCAAGAAGATATCAAAGCACAAACCAAGTATTAGCAAGTAGACACAGTGAGAACCACTGGTGACCGATACAAGGAATATTCTCAAAAGAGAGAATAAAGCACGGGCGAAACATCAACAGGCAGACATAGTGAGAACCACTAGTGACTAATGGAAGGAAGAGATTCTGAAAGAGAGGGGTTTGAATGAGAGCTAAGTATCAGTAGGCAAGCATAGTGAGAACCACTGGTGATTGATACATGAGAGATCCTCAAGGAGAGAAATCTCAAAAGTACCTAGACATCAGCAAACAGATGCAATGAGAATCGTTGGTGACTGATGCACGAACAAAACTTCTGAAAGTGATAGGACAATGCCCCCTAGACCAGAAAGGTGCCCCCAAGTGTGAACCATTTCCAATCCATGAAGAGTCAAGGAAAATCTTGAAGACAACTGAAGGTAAGTGCATGAGCTAGCAAACTAAAGCTGGAAATGAACTAAAAGCAAGAAACAAACTAAAGCAGGAAAGCGGGAAAGTAAACTAAGGCAGGAAAGTGAGAGACTAAAGTGGGAAACTAAGAGCCAAGCGATACTGAGATGAGATGTAGCTTCAGGAAACAAGAGGCACCTGTTTACCAAGTTTTCACCTTCTTGGCAGAGATTCTATTTTTGCTACCACGACGCCTGTTTACCAGGTTTTCATCAATGGCACATTTTTCTTCTTTTTCAATTTTTTTGTACTTTTCTCTTTTTTGATTTTTTTGTATTTTTGAATATTTCATTTTTTTGTATTTTTTGATCTTTTGACCTTTTTTTTTGTATTTTTTTCAATTTTCAATTTTTTATTATTATTATCAAGGTGCCTATTTACCAGGTTTTGACCAAGATAATAGATACATCAAGGCACCTATTTACTAGGTTTTCACTAAGATCATTTTTTTAGCACATTTTGCAATTTTTAGGATTTTTTGCAATATATCATTTTTTTGGATTTTTTCAAGACCAATAAGTATGTACATGAGCATACAGAGAATGCCTTAGCTGTAGAATTTCTTCAAGTGAAGAGTGTTGATAGGCTCTTTGAGCTATTCTCCTTCAGTGGTGGAGAGTCAATAAGTGCCAGACCCAAATGTTGCAGTAATAACATACAGACCAAGCCAGTTTGGTTCAAATTTCCCTTTCTGGACTTGCTGCTGCTGATTCTTGGGGTTCTCTCTCAAGACGAGATCACCCACTTGGAATTCTCTTTGTCTGACTTTCTTATTGTAGGCTTTAGACATCCTCTTTTGGTATGCTCTTAGATGATCGAACGCCACCTTCCAACGTTCATCCAGTAACTCAAGCTCTTGAAGCCGGGATATTCTATTTTCTTCATTAGTAATGAGGCCCCTCAGAGAGATTCGTAATGTCAGAATCTTGACCTCAATAGGTAATATTGCATTTTCTCCATAAACCAAGGCAAAGGGAGTGGCCCCCATTGGTGTTTGGATACTTGTTCTATAGGCCCACAAAGCCGAATTAATTTGGAGATTCCAATCTCTACCAGATTTATGAACTGTTTGGTACAAGATTTTGAGAATTGTCTTATTAGAAGCTTCTACTTGTCCATTACTTTGAGGATAATAGATAGATGACCAATGCTGAATGATTCTGAACTTGGTGCATAAGTCTATCAGGTCCTTATTTTTTAATTGTCCCCCATTTTCAGTGATAATGGATGAGGGTATACCATATATACAGATGATATAGTTCAATATAAACATGGCCACAGACTTGCCATCAGCTACAGCTAGAGGCACTGCCTCAACCCACTTGGTAAAGTAATCAGTATATGTGATGATAAACTTATGTCCTCTTGAAGAAGAAGGATGTATTTGACCTACCAAATCAAAGGCCCATTACTAAAATGGCTAGAAACTGATGAGAGGACTAAGCTCTTTAACAGGAGCATGAATCAGATTCCTATGAAATTGGCATTGTTTGCAAGTCTTGGCATAGTGAACAGATTATTTTTCCATGTCCGGCTAGTAATAACCAGCTCTAATAAGTTTCTGGGCTAACGTCAAACCACTAGAATGAGACCCACACATACCTTCATGTACCTTAGCTAGCGCACATTTGGACTCATCAGGTTCTAAACACCTAAGGAGGGTACCATCTAGACCCCATCTATACAAGTCATTTTCTATGAGGACATACCATGAAGCAGTATGAATTAGGTGACGCTTTTCATTCTGGGTATAGGTGTCTAGAATGATCTAGTCATGAAGGTAGAAAAAGATATGATGGTAGCGGGATGAATCATGTCCAATGACTGAACAGATCATCCTAGATTCAGGAATATCATAGGCATGGTAGTGTAATGCCTCCACCAGGAATTCATGTCTGAAGTCATTTCTTGACATTTCTAACATTGAAGCAAGAGTGGCCATAGCATCAGCTGTTTTATTGTCTTCCCTTGGAATCTGCTAGAAAGAAATGTGTGCAAAGTACTGTTTGAGATCATCCACCATTCTTTTGTAAGGTACTAGCTTGTCATCTTTTTTTTGGTAGACATCATTGACTTGGTTGAAAGACCTTGAGCTCATCCACACGCCATTCAAGGGCTATCTTCATTCCATTAATGAGAGCTTCATATTTAGCTATGTTCTTTGTGCAGGGAAACAACATTTTATAAGTTTTGGATAATGAATATCTTTGAGGTTATATAAATAGAATGCCTACACCATATCCTTGCTGAGAGAATGATCCATCAAAGAACATGCTCCAAGATTGATGTGTGAGAAGCATGATGGATTCATCTAGGAATTCAATACTCAAAGGCTAGTGATCTTTCAAAGGAGCTTCCACCAATTGATCAACAATTTCTTGTTCTTTAATAGATTTTCTTTCCACATACTCAATGTCAAATTCACTAAGTATCATCACCCATTTTTCTAACCTACCTATGAGGGCAGCCTTGCTCAGTAGGTACTTTAGTGGATCAATTTTTGCAATAAGCCTTGCGGTGTGAGCTAGCATATAATGCCATAACTTCTAAGAAGAAAATACCACTACTAAACAAGCCTTCTTAATGATAGAATAGTTCATTTCATAGGAAACCAATGTTCTGCTAATATAATATATGGCTCTCTTTGTTGTTCTGATCTTCTTGAGCTAGGAGAGCACCCAAAGATGTGTTCATTGCTGAGATGTATAGTATAAGTGACTTCCCATGAATAGGAGGCATCAAAATAGGTGGATTAGCAAGATATTGTTTTATTTGAGTAAGTCCCTTGTCACATTCCTCATTCCATTCATAGGTCACACCCTTATGCAAAGTTTTAGTGAACGGTTGTGACTTGTCAGCCAACTGTGAAATGAAACACCGGATAGATTGTAGCCTTACCTATAATCCTCTCATTTGACTGATATTCTTGGTTGGAGGCATGTCCATAATAGCTTGCACCTTTTCAGGATCAACTTCTATGCCTTCAGCTGAAATGATATAACCCAAGAGTTTCCCAGAAGTAACACCGAAAGCACATTTCTTTGGATTAAGTCTGAGACTAAATTGTTCCATGCAGTCAAGGATGGGACCCAAATTTGTAAGATGAGTTCTTCGATGCATGTTTTTGGCTAAAGTATCATCCACATAATCCTCCATTTTTTTATGCATCATATCATGGAAAATAGTAGTGACAGCTCTCTGATATGTTGCTCCAGCATTCTTAAGCCCACAAGGCATGACATTCCAGCAAAAGGTGCCCTAGGCACATGTGAAAGTGGTATTTTCTTGATCTTCTGGCACAATTTTTATTTGATTATAGCCAAAAAATCCATCCATTAAGGAATACATCTCATAACATGTTGTCATGTCTACTACCATATCAATATTAGGCAATGGGAAGTCATCTTTTGGACATGCCTTATTTAGATCCCTGAAGTCTGTACACACACAAATGGATTTATCATGCTTAGTGACTGGAACAATGTTTGAAATCCATTCTGCATAATCAATAGTTCTTATGAAACCAACCTTAAGAAGCTTTTCTATTTCTGCTTTGACCAAAAGTGCTACATGTGGATGCATCTTTCGCAGCTTCTGTTTAACAAGTTTAATACCTGGTGCAATGGACAAATGGTGCATGATTAGATTGGGGTCTAATCTAGGCATGTTGGAGTAGGTCCATGCAAATTTTATTTTCTTTCTCTAAAAGAAGCTAGTGAACTCTTCTTTTTCTTTGGCAGACAATGACTGTGCTAGATGAATAATCTGTGGAGTAGCCTCTGTACCCAAATTTATCGACTGTGTTGGCTCAATCAATACTGATGACCTCTCTTAAAAGTGGCTCAAAAGTGTATCAAGTATCTCATCCTTGGGTGCCTCAGAGAGGTTTTCAGCCTCAGATACATCTTTTATTTTTACTATTATTGGCTCTGATACTGCCACAAAGTGGTTTTCACCATCAGAGCATCTATTTTTTCTTCTTTTAATTTTTTGACTAAGATACTTTATATCTGCCTCTGTCATGCTGACACTGCTTTCACTGGTGGAGGACATCACAGGTTCAATAGCATGGAGGTAATAGGCTAGATCATAATCATTCTAGAATGTTAGGACTTCATTGGGTTCGGAAGGGGAGTTCCAGTTTATTAGATCAGGACGGCGGAGTGAAAGGGAAGTAGTGACTAGTTCAATCGCATTCATAGTATAACCATCAAAAGCATGGATAATCAAGTCAAGACCTAGAGCAATCTTGTCCAAAGGAGCATTTGAATCCCTATAAGACCTTATGTCAAAAGTAGAGGACAAGTTAACACTAGTGGCATCTAATTCATGCGGCCTAGCGCTAGACCCTTCACCTACTTCAAGGAGTATTTCATACATGTAAATAGTATCTATGTCTACATCATAAGTAGCATTAGACAAAGAATCAAACTCATATTCATGTGATTCAGTACTTGATGTGGGAATTTCATTAATACTAGCTATATCACCTAACTCATCTTCATTCCTTGTGGCATTAATAGCTTGCTGAAGTTGTTCTTGTTCAAGATACTTTTGAAAATGTGGTGGCCTATATTGTTCACCTGGAAAATTGGGATCATCATTTAGTGTTTCTTTCCATTCCTCATATGTGAATTGATACACTAAAGAAGTTTTATCAGAATTAGTATCAGTATCAGTATTAGTCTCTACCATATGGACAGGTATGATAGACTCATCAGGTTCTGCAAAGAGTGCCACAAGATCCAGAGGAATAGGATATGGAAATGTGTCTTCATCAGAGCTGGCCTCTGGATTTACCTTTGGAGTGGCATCTTCAATTTCTTGTTCAGGTTCAGGTTCCGGTACAAACTTGTTAATCCCTAAATGAAAGGGGATCTTCTTGAAACCTAAGCCAGTGGTATCCTTTATGCTATGGCATGTAGCTTCAATGGGCTTTAGCAAACCATTGTCATTCGTCCCTATAGGACCAGTCCCCTTATAGCCAAAATGCTTCATGATCTTGAAGGCCTCACTATATGGTTCTTGCTCTAAATCTGGAGGTGGAGTAGTTGTTTCAGCTATCTCTTTTCCCTTATAGATCCAAGATTTGGTAGCTCTTTCTTCATCCTCATCTTCTAAAGGTATAGAGGCCCTTACAAAGGTGCCATCATAAACTATTTGAGGAGAAGCATTAGAAGGTTTATTATTCTCAAAAGGTCTCCCATAAGAGCGTGGGGATAGAGGTAGAGCATCAAGTGATAGCACAAGTTCAATTTGGTATTCTCCCATGCCTGTATCCTTAAGTCTCAAAGTTTGTTCCATTTCCTTTAGCTTAGCATCATAAAACTCAGTGGATTCTCTATTTGCTAGAACAAAGCTATCTGCAAATTGCACAAGAGTGTTGCAAGAGTAATTGGTATTAGCAGGCATAGTGACTTCCACCCCATGCAATAGAAACTTAATGCATTGATGATACATGGCCGGAACAGCCTACATCTCATGAATCCAAGGCCCACCCAACAAGATATTGTAGGCAAGAGGAATGTCAAGAACTTGAAAAGTAACATCTCTATCAACAGGACCTATGAAAATAAGTAGCACAACTAAGCCTTGTGACTTGCATTCTTCCTCGTCATAAGCTTTGATGGTAATCTTTTTGTGGGAGTCTACACAATTCTCATCATATCCTAGTTGAGTAAGCAGCTTAGTGGAACAGATATTAAGACCAGCACCATTGTCTATGATCACTCAGCGGACATGCTTAGGACCTATCATGACCTCTATATGCAAGGGAGCATTATATGGGTGACTTAAAGAGTGATCATCTTCTTCAAAGAAGGATAGATAGTGAGGCAAGCTCAAATGACCCACCATAGATTGGAATCGGTTGAGATCGAGATCCTTGGGAACATTTTCCTCAGTGAGGGCTTTATCCAAAATCTATCTGTGAGTAGGTGAGATCTTCAACAACTCAAAAATGGTAATTTGAGCATTGGTTCACTGGAGTTGATTTAAGATGCTATAACTAGCTGAGCTAGCTATAGGAATAGATTTCATGTTCTTGTTGGCAGGGCCAACAACAGTCTTATCTGCAATTTTCTTTGGAGCGTATGTCGAAGTATCAGGACCCTTATCTGTAGTTTTCTTTGGAGTGGATGTAGAAGTATCAAGACCTTTCAAAACAACTCTTCCTCGTGATCAAGTGACAACATTAGCATAGTCTTGAGGTTGTTCAGATTCAGACAAACGAGACACAGAACTATGCAAGATGAAAGGAGTCTTAGGTTTGGGAGCATCATCACTTCCCTTAATTATAATCACATTGCATTACTCTAGTCCAACAGGTTCGATCATACCAATAACATTGTCATCATTAGTGTATGTGTAATTGACTTTAGCATTGGTATTCTTAGCATTTGAAGACTCACCCTTCTCATGAGGAGGGAAGGGATCCTTAAATGCTTGATGGTCAGAATTCTTGTTATGGCCATCCACAACAATGTCACCACTATCAATCAAATCTTGGACCTTGTGTTTCAGTTGAAGACAAGTAGAAGTCTTATGACCCTTATTCTAGTGATAGTCACAATAAGTGTTGTCATTCCACCAATGAGGTCGTGGTTGTGGGTCATAAAGACACTTTTCCAAAGGAGTAAGAATCTGATTCTACACAAGAGTTTTATAGACCACATCAAGTGGTTCTCCCAAGGAAGTGAATTCGCACTTGGGTCGAGATGCCCAAGGTTTGTTTCTAGAAAACCTCGAAGGTTGCTGATTTTCTACCACAGGCTTTTCAGCTGCTTTAACTGCTTGTATGGTGGAAGAGAGATTAAAAATAGACTTAGCAGGTTGCGGGGTCACATTGTCAACCACTTCATCATTCACAACATATCTATTCTTGTTAAAAAACTTTCCTTTATCCTTATTCGAGTTTGAAGATACCTTCTTGTTGTCTTTACTCAAAGTCAATTCACCTTTCTTGATCATAAAGGCCTCTATTCACACTGCTTGTTTGATCATGCTATCAAAAGTTAGAGGACCTTGTAATTGCACTTGGTATCCAAAGTCTGGGACAAGATTGTCCAAGAAAATTTTGAGTCTCTCAGACTCTGGTAGCTTTTGAGGACACCTTGTACATAATTGTCTCCACCTTTGGAGGAATGTTAGGAAAGATTCTCCTTGTCACTGTTTTAAATTGCAAAGATCCCGAATGTTGACCGGATGCTAAATATTATGCGAGTAATGTTGGAGAAATAGATTATCCATTTCATCAAAAGTCTTAATGCCAGTAGGCAATCTAGAAAACCATTCCATCGTGGGTCCACCCAAACTACGAGGAAATAAGCACATAAGATATGTTTGATCATGCATAAATTCCATAGATAATGCACCAAACTCCCTTAAGTGATCTTGGGGATCAATTGTACCCAAGTATTTGTCATATTTAGGGAGTTCTACACCTCTGGGAAAAGGTGGCATATGAAGACTTCTATCAAAAGGGAACAGACAAATACTTTCCATCGTGAATTGTTGAGCGGGTTTGTCCTTATTCTTCGCAAGTTGACTAATCTGATCTTGCATGTCTCAAACCATCTTTTGCAACTTTGTAGTCTTAGTTTCTTCTTCATTGGCTATGAGTGTTTCAACTTGATAGTCTGGGGGTAACTTGGCCCCTTATTTAGCTAACTCAAGGAAGTATCTTTCTTTCTCCTCTAGGAGAAGGATCTCCATCATTTTAACAAGACTCTTATTAGCTTTGGCAATGTGTATATCATGTTGAGTTATCACATCATTTTCATTCCCAAGAATCTCATAAATACTCAAAATTTGATCTTGTTGCTGATCATCTTGGTTTTGATCGAACGGAGGAGGGCGATAGAAGTATGTGGGTTGTCGATCACCTTGAGGTTTGTTTCAAGATTGATCATCATTATGGGACTAAATTTTCTCATGTTGAGATTGACCATGAGGCTACTCATTCTGAGGTTGAGCATGGCGTGGGTCATTAGAAAATTGACCATGATACTGATTGTTTTGAGATTGATCAAAGTTTGACTATACTTGCCCAATTGGAAATCAAATGGATCTCCCATCTTTTCGTAGGCTTGCGCAATACATGAAGACTTAGTAAAGTGATGTGAATGAGATCGAAAGGGTGCAACTAAGGTAACCTTTGGTGAATGAACAGGATCAAAAGATTTAATAAATTCAGATGAGAAGATATCATCAATAGTATCACTAGGTTCAAATGAGTCACTATTTTTAGTAGGATCAACAAGTACGATAATAGGATTAGTCCGAGGAAAAAGCCTTTTAAAGTTATGAAACAATGAATTGTCTTGGAAGAATGAGTTTTCTTGACCTTGGAATGAGAAAACAAGTTGTGCTTCGAACAACAGATTAAAACACTCTTGGAATACTGGAGGTGATGGTTGAGATGGACTATCTTTTGAAGTACTCAATGATGAAATTGAGGATATCTCACAAAGTTTAGATTTCATGACAGATTCAGGATGATCTATTTCTTAATTAGGAGGTTCACTTCTACCTTGATCAGTATTTTGAATGGGATAAGTCTTGCCACTTCTAGTCATGATAGTCATAGATGAAGATGAAATGAGAGAAGACATAGGATAATGCTAAACTCTATCTCTAAGATAACGAAAAGGAGATAAATGGCTAGAATAGCCAAGATGCGAGATGGATCTGGTATGCATCATCAAAAGAGGGGGCTAGAACAATTGAGATAAGACTATCGCAACACGAGATACAAAAAGCATAAAGAGATAAGGTAAACCAATGAGAGACAACATGAGTCAAAGCAAAGATCGATCGATTCCTAACTTGAGACAACCAGTTTCTGATAGTGAACGACAAGAAAATAGAAAAATAGACCTCAGAAAAAAAGTAGATCAGATAAAAAAGTCAAACAGTCAATGACAAACAGGTCTCTATTTTTTAAAAGTAGGCTATAGTCTCGAGCAAGAGAGTACTAGGCCACATGAGAGAACACAAACCTTCACGTGAAAGAACAAAGTCTCGCGTGAGAAAGTGCTCTGAAAAGTGAAACTTCACAGGGGAAAAGTCCAAAATCTGATAGTCTGACATAGTTTTTGAGGTAAAAGTTGAATTCTGAGGTACAGCTTGAATTGATGTTTGATAGAAAATCTAGTTTCCTGGTAGGTTTGAAGAACAATTTAATCAATAATCTCATTTTGAGGTTTCAAGCATTCGTTTAAAGACACAAAGGTTTAGATCAAGCAATTGTGATACAAGTAGTTGTTAACAAACCTATCAAGGACAAAGCAACTTGATAGCATCAAGGGAGTCTTTGTTTGATAATGATTGGACAATGTTTAAGACTCGATAACAAACACATAGCTTATCCCTACCAAAAAAATGGTGAGAAGACAAAACCTCTACCCCATTGCTTATGTGCATATGTGCACCTCACACAACCGTGTCACCCCCTAGATGATGCCTGTGTTTTTGGTGTTTCCAAGGACTCAATAGTATACGTTCAAAGGTTACCCTTGTGGTAGGGGCTAGTGTCATATACCACCTTCAAGCATCTAGGTGTATGCCTATGATGGGAATCTATGGGAGAGATTCTTCCCCCTCCCTGCACAAAGATTATGACTCCTTTTGGAGGTGAACCGAGTAGGCCACTAGCTAAGGAAATTTTTTAATAGGCTTCTATTCATACTAACCTTTGGTGCCCCTAATACAAGGCTAGGGCCTCGCAGCCACACCAACACTTGAAAGTCATACACCCCCACAAGCAAGGCTAGGAGCGGTGCCGCTCAGTACAACAAACAAGGCCTTCTCAAGATGATAGTTGAAATCATGAGAAGGAAGCTAATATGGCTTTGGAGTCTTTAGACTCAACAAAGTGTTCTTTATTAAAGTGAGGTAGAATCATCGGTGAAAGGTACGTACTCACTTGGGTCATTCCCAGAGGTTCAACTTCCGGCAGGCCCTCTAAAGGTGACACAACTTGGCTTAGATCCAAGGGTTTGATTTTTTGTTTCTCTCAAAGAGAGAAGAGCATACTTCTCTACCTCATCACTTCACCCAAACACATCAAGAAAGTTCATCACCGAGTTAACTTCACTCCACCACATCTACAATCTTTTGGGTTTCTGGTTCTCTCAAAGAGAGAAGAGCATAATCCCCTGGCAAGTAGAAGCGTAAAGATTCACTACCTTTCTCCACTTCCCCAAGAATTTTTCATATTAGTAGGATCATTAGGTTTTTGGGTTCATTCATGGTCATCACCTCCATGTAATGAAGAGCCAAATTCCCTACCCACTATCAAAATTCTCAAGAAATTTTAATGGAGCCCTATTTAGACTATGTGAATGAAAGCAAGAAACAAACACAACATTTTTAAATGTTCTTTGACTATCATCCTGCAATCAAACCATTAGCATGTTTTATGTTCTTCATCAAACATCTTGCAGAAAACTATTATGTTGTGAAAAGAACAAAAAAATGGAAATTAATAGCAAACAGAAACTGTCAAAAATTTGGAACAGGAAAGATAGAGACTAAAAAAAATTTTAAAACTGTATCCAAATCTCGCGCGAGCAAGTACTCCACAGCGTGCGAGAAAATACAAGGTATCACGCGAGGATGTGAAAGTTCACACGAGAGAGTGCTACTGGGATTGAAACTTCACATGGTATGCTCTAGATTCTCATGTGAGAATCCATACATAGGAAGTATGGAGGCATGACAGAGCTCAAATTCCCTATCAGAAAAATCAAGAATGAGGCCAGAAATTGATCTTTTCTACCCTACAGTGGGCGCCAAAATGTATGTGGTTGAACGTGGACCTCTAATCCAACTACACACATAACATAGTCATTACTCACACAATCGAATTATGAAAGAGAATATTGATTACTCAATTTGAAATCCATGGTGAAGTGACCCATTGCCTCCTATGTAGACGGGGTGTTTGATTACTCTCAGAATGAGAGCCAACAACCATAAGACCAATACTACAGTGGAGGATTTAAAAGCTATGAAGATAATCAAAATACAATTAATCTAGAATGAGGTGAAATTAATCTAAGAGCTTGAAAGAAATATGAAATGCAGATTTATTCTAAAGAGCTTGAAATAAAGATGAGATTAAGCTATGAGCATGTAAGCAAACTAATTATAATGAAAATGCAATATTAAACTAAATGATATTAATCTAAAATATGCAATGAAAGCTTGAAATAATGAAATTGAGACCAAAAAATGCTATAGTTTAGTTACTCTAAAAAATTGCTCCCTTTTGAATGAAGAATGAGGTTCATTAAATAGACAAGCCCGAGGAGAGAATGAAGAGGTTCTTGATTTGAAACTCCTGACTCTTCATTCCCAATTGAGACAAAAAGGCACGAATTGCTTAATTAAAAGAATGTTTATTGCCACATAAGGGTGACCGTTTGAATAATTTGAATTATTAATTCAAATAAAGGTGTCCATTCAAATAACAAGTAATATTAATTCATTTTTATGTATATTATCCAAATGGGGTGGGTTTAATTTAATTTAAAGCACTTAGGACTTTAGAATTAAATTAATTTATCATAGCGGTAATTTAGCTAATAAAAGTCGAAGACTTTAGGAATTAATTATAATATTTGATTAATGCAATTTAGGGTTTTTGTAATTGACATCAAGTCGAATTAAGTCAAGTAGGAGAGAGAAAATTTCCTAGTAAACTAGGACTTTGATGATGTAAAATTGATGAAAATGCACCAAAATTGATTGAAATTATCAGGTGCCAATTTTGGGGTATTACAACCTGCACACTAAATCTGAATATCAGTAGTCCAAGGAGATATAAATACATCATAAGAAATAAACATTATTCAAAACCTTTAAGAAACATTTACAAACTCAATTAAACACCTAGGATCATATGCAATTATAACATCATTTAAACATTTATCTTTCATAACGTAAAATCACATTGCCTCATTATGAAATTAAATCTCGATTTCTATTTACTCTCATAACATCAATAAGCTATCACCTAATCATCATGTGTTTTTTTCAAATCAATTATCTCATAATGAAAATCCATAATACTAACACAATATAGTCCATCATATGCATCGTAAAGTAGCATGAATCTGACATCAAATATGATCAATCTACAATATAATGTATAAAATCTATAGTGCATCATACAATGGGTTTGGGGTGAGGCCTCACATCCTCCCCCCCTAGGCATGAACTTCTTCCTAGAGTTCATCAAAGATGGGGATGATGTGCTCTCGTCTACATTGTATCCTCCCAAGATGTTATAATCTCATCATAGCAATTCCACTAGACTCTAACCTAGTCCAGCTCTTAGCCTCGAAGACTCATTGTCTAGCATGCCAAAAGGCAGATAGACTCTAAGGCTAGTTGTCTGACCAAATACATCTACAAGGAAACCCAACTAACCCATGAGGCTCATCATAGTATATATATCTCAAAGCATAAACAAGAACAATCATGGATTCATGACAGAATAGGTGGCAAACTAGATGGTAGGCAACTAGTCCTATCCTCTCCAAAATCTCAAAAGTTCTCACAAATCAAGGTGCAAGCTTAGAGCCCCTTTTTGAAATGGATTGGACTCTTATGTGGCCGCACTTCTCAATAAAAACTCTACCATTGACCATGAAGACCCAATTTGTCCTCTTTATGTCGATGTACTTCTACTGTCTATTCTGCACCTCTCTAGATGCTGAAAAAACAAGGCTACCTGCTACTCCAACTCAAGGACTAACTGTGGTTCATTAGAAACCCTAACCTCAATCCTATTCTCATCTCAAAGGTGTCCAGTAAGGTCTACCATACAAAGCCTAATAGGGTGGCATACCCAAAGATGAAAGATGCTCATTTTTAAAGACAACTCCACTAAAAGAAGGTACACCTCCCACTAAACCTAATGGTTTCTACATACATGTGAAACCTAACCTCTAGCTCCTGATTATCCCTCTCCCAAAATGATAGTGCAAGGAGAGAATCCATGTTGAGAAATCCCTGGCAATCTGACATTGTCTCGTAAAAGTACCTAAGTCATTATTGGTGCTATGAAAGTGGTACAAGCATATGAGAAGTGGGCAATCTTGGTCAACTTTGTCAACTTTCACCATGGTGGCATCATGGCGAAGGGATGACATAGGGAGACCAACAAATGAATTTTATAGGTATAACACCCTTCTACCACTCAGGTACTTCATGAAGCTGAAAGACCCTTCCAAGGTGACACTGCTCTACCATAGTTCACTGGCATGCAAGGCATCATGTTACTAAATTTGCAATGTCTTGCCTCATGCATGTCTAAAGATAAGACTGTCTAAAGTCTGCATGCATTTACTTGGCTATAGGGTGCATTGAATAAGGGGCTTTATTTTCCTTTAGCATACTAGTGTCACACAACCCTCTGGGAGAAGGTATATACATATGCCCTTTATGATGTAGAAGTCCATCAAACTCCAAGGAATGATCCAAAAATCTCCCCTTAATGAAAAGGACGTCAAAATCATACTTGCAAAGGAACTCCTCCCATCTCCTTAGCCTAGCCTAGAGATTTGGTTGAGTGAAACTATACTACAATTCTGGTGTATGAAATGAAGCTCAAAAGGATGTTCTAAAAGGAAGTGTTGCCATCTAACTAATGTGTACACCACTACAACTGGCTTAAGGTCATGGGTAGGATAGTTAAGCTTGTGAGTCTTAAGTTCCCTAGACTCATAGAAAATAGCTCATCCATCCTCCCTAAGGACCGCTCCAAGTCCAATATAATGATGCATCTACACAAATTGCAAAGACTACTAAAGGGTCGGACACAACAAGGATAGGTGCACTAGTAAGGGATCTTTTGAGTTTCCTAAAAACCCTCTCACACCTCTCCATCCATTCATACTCATTTCTCTCTCTTTAAAGGGATGTGATAGGGTGTGCCTTTCTAGAACAACCGTTCAAAAAATTGTCTATATAGTCTACTACCCCATGAAACCCCTAACCAATGTCATAGTGGTTGGTGGTGGCCAATCCATGCCAAGTACTATCCCTTAAAATCCAAGGGGTGTAATGCCTAGGTTTTCTATGGTTTTCTTATTACTAATTTGCATCTTCCAAACCTTAACCAAAGAGGTGACAAATACCCTAGACCCCAAGGCTAACTCTACCTAATGTCTTGTCTAGTTGCCACTAGCCCACAATGCTCCACAATCAAAATAGAAACAAAAGAATGGTAGAACCTAAATAAAATAAAATGATAGCATTGCTACCTCCAATCATACAAATGGCCTCCATAACTATGGCCTAGTACCCTGCCTGGTGATTATCATCTTCCATAAAAACTCTATGGAAATTACCCATATCCCCATCATTAGGCTTCGATACTGTTGTATGTTGACTAGACGTTTGAGGGAAATCTCTAGCAAAGTGTCATATGGCTCCACAAGTGTAGCACGGTCTGCATACCCATCTCTGCATGCCCTAAGTTCTGGAATACTGAGGGCCTCCTATCCTAGAGGACCTATTATGACCACCTCTAGAGGTCTTCTTAGGTTGGGTTTGAGAAGTAAATGGTGTCTGTGGTTTTGGGTTTCTTCGAGGGTCTGAATTCTACCACTGCTCAGGTTGAGAGCTCTATTGTCTCTCTACAAATCTAGGAGGGGGACTCCTAGTCCACTCTCTAACTAAGGACCTATGTTCTTCTACACTCTAGCACACATCATGTGGTGAAACTTGAGGTATTATAACTAGAAGGATGTTGACAAGATTTTGTATTGCTCAAGAAATTTTAGTATCAAGATCCTGAGGTGGCTTGGGAAGAGGATTCTGGTTTCCTCTGACAACTTCTGCCTTTGTTCAATCCTCCTTACAAACCCAAGGGGTACGAATACAACCTCATCTATAGGCGTGAGATTTTTGTGTTATTGGAGGCATCCTACATAAAAATAATTGAAGGGTATAAGTCTTGAATGAAATGTTGTAGTTTTTATTAAAAAAAACTGTTTAAAGTTGTTGCAATTTATTTAGTAAGCTTTGAAGCAAGTAGCTTATGTAGTTAAGAACTGTAGCGGGTTTAAGGTTCTAATGTTGAAAACATGGCTCTGATATCAAAATTTCATTCCCAAAAATTATGCCATAAAAATGCAACAACTTTTTTTTTAAAGAAAGAATAAGGTTAAATTAAACTTCAAAGAATATAGTTAAGAGGTTAACCATGTTTTATTAAGTTCAAACCATCAATACCAAGTGAGGGTTTCAATATTACTAACGTGTCAGAATTCTTCTGTAGGGTTAAGGGGAATCATGACCATTTGCCAACATCCCGTAACCCATGTGACACACACCTAAATTAAGCTTGTCAAATATCCACGTTAGGTTCTCTGACCTTACCATAACATCGTTAGGTTCACTGACCTAACCGTAACATGAGAAAGGTTATGAATTGAGAAAGATTTATTGTGAATTCACTATACTAAGGTTTTCCTTAATGAGATAGATGTCTTAAAATGATAGTAAACAAACCATGAAAGATTGGCATACTATATTTAATAGAGTTAAAAAAAAGGTGAATAAGGTATATATATTTCTTTATCAAAATCTTAAACTAATAAGACATTCCAATGTTTATTTAAATAGTTCATTACTTTCCAAGAGTACTAATGTTTTTTAATTTAATTGGGATTAAACTATAACACTATTTTTACAAAAGGCCAGTATACTAGCCACATATATTGGCCCCATAAAAATAACATTAACAAGTCTAAATCATTAACTAGTGTTTTAACTAAAACTTTAATTAAACTTTATTCCATCTTAATCTTAACTCACTTAAACCTAATCTTCCCTAATTACCCAAGGAGAGTTTTATATGCTAGGTCAACTTTAATAATAGTTAAGTTAAACATTTGGTCCATTAATTTATTAAGAAGATCAAAATCTGTTAGAGAGGAATAACTTAGTTAAAACGTATTTTAATACTAATGTTTTATCAAATTAACTCTAGAGGAATAAATTAGATAAATATAGTCACCATAAAACTAAATAAGAACTTGTTTAAAATCTTCTACGTGAATTATGTCTAACTTATCTAGTTAAAAATAAAAAGTTAAAGGCTTCGTTCAATATTTTTATTGAAATAACATATTAACATTTCTTGAGCACGAGCTCATAATGCAACAGTGTTGCGAGCCCCTATGAATAGGGGTGTTCGAGGTTCAAATCACCAGAGGTCTCAGCATATTCGCTCAGGCGGAGGTTGCAGGTCGATGTTGTTGTCGGGGAAGCTTGGACGATGGGTTGTTGTGTCAACCAGCAGCAAAGTAGGCAGATGATATCACTGGTCAAAAGCAACATGCGAGCACGATAGGGGAGGTCCTGCTACATGAGAAATGTTGGAAGAGATTTTTGGATCGGCCCCCACTTCCCTGGCACACTCAACTAAACTCGGCGCATTCGTTGGATGGTTTGGTGGCTCCTTCCATTTTTTGGCCACTCAATGGGCTTGGGTGCCATGGAGAGATAAGGATTTGGATTGTCCCTTAATTTTGGAGAGATAAGGAGATTAGAGTGGCATTACAAATACAAGTGTATCTAGGAGGCACCGATGCCTCGACAGCCACATAGTCTTAGAGAGATAAGGAGAGAAATGAGGCCTTATAAATATAGATACATCTAAGAAGCATCGATGCCTCAATAGCCTCAAATTCACTAGGGATGGGGTCCTTCTAGATGTGACCTCACTGGTTGAATGCTCCAGCCAAAAGTGCTTGCCTAAAAAAAATTTAAAATAAAAAACATATTAACATTTCTAATGATTTTATTTATTTTAAAGTATAAACCAATAAGTTGCAAACCTTCCCATCAAAAAATAAACTGCCATCTTTAATTAGACTAAAATTTTGTCTTTAATTTAAAATTAATATTTCTAAGTTTCCTTGATTAGAATATATCTTGGAGTACAAGTGTTTGATTAATTAATCAATTGCCCATTATAAATTCTCATTAAGTTTTCCACCCATTCATAAATTTTCAAGTTGATTATATAAAATGAATGTAACATTATTATTTTACCCCAATTGATTTATTATTTTATCACGTAGAATTAAATCCCATAAGGATAAGATGTTACAATTTGACTTTTAAATCATGCGAAGGATTCTAACTTAAATATTATCTTAACAAGAGACATACATTAAGCCATATTAAGTCTCCCCAATAAATTTATTAGATTATTATTTTAATAACGTTATTAGCTGTGTAATATCATTAATAAAATATTAACCAAAAGGATTTGGTTTGAATAATAACACAAAGTGTCTACTAAAAATCTTTATTAGATTTTTCTAAAAACAACTTCAAAGAGAACATTACAAAAAAGCTAAATTATATTCCCATCAAAAAAAAGAGTTTGAAAATAGCCCCACCAAAAAGGCTTTTATAAAATATAATAAAATAAGGTCAACACTCTCATTGGGAAACCTAACCCTAATTCAAAATTAGGGTTTGGGCCCAAATATGAAGAGTCAAAAAATTGATTTTTTTGTTCTTCTCTCATTTCCCTCTCTTTCTCATGCCTCTTCAAACCCTAGGGTCTCTTTTTCTTTTTTGTAGGTCTGTTTCATGGCATCCATGGAGGAGAATACAAAAGGGCTTCGTTCATATATATATATATATATATATATATTTATTTATTTATTTATTTATATACAATACTATGTATTTATATACAAGCCGGAATCAAGATGCTTCTACTTGTATGGTGTAAAAGTGACCACACTTCTATGAACCATTACATGCAAGGTTACTCAACAATGAGGCCTCACAAAGCAACTCATAGCTCTTTATGCATGGAGTTGCAAGGGACTATGATGAATTTGCTCTTAGCTAGAGCTACAAACTAGTGACCTTGCTAGTCAACCACACAATGAGAGATTCACAATGAAGACAAGGGCAACAATGCCAATATCCCCAAATGGAATCAAGGTATGAAAATGCAATGCAAACTAATATGAATATGCAAGATTAATTTACCAAAATGAAAGTACAATGCAACTATGAAAGGAAATAGCAATGGATTACAAATCCCCTAATCAAGCTATGTGAAGCTAATCTATTGCATAAAAGGAAACTAAGCTAATATGTCATGATTATGTAACTAAACAAAGGAACTATGCAACTAAATGAGATGCAACAATGAAAAGCAAGTCTTCAAAGCTTGATGTAGAATGTCTTCAATAAGCTCCAAATAACCTAGAAAACCTGCAGCATAACATTAGCATAAAAGAGATGGATATGCAAATGAAGGAGAGAGCTCTCCTTTTATAAGAAATGCAAATGAATGGACCATTGAGATTAAGAGGCAAAAGACTTAATCAACGGTGGAGAAAAAAGGAAGCTTGATCCTTGTGCACAAATATCTTCCAATGAGAAAATAGGAGTTGACTTTTGTGTCCATATGAGACAAAAAGTACTTTTTCTCTTTTTATAAAATAAGAATAATGTTTTATTTGTGCAACTTAGGATAAGAGGAAAAGGTGGGGCTTTTTTATTTATTAAAAGGGGAGGAAATATTCCTTTTAAATAAATAAAAACTTAGGATAAAATGGTTAGCCCATAGGATAAAATTCCAATAGATGATTGAAATTAAGATTTGATTAAGAAATTGATAATGTTGAAAATATTGATTATTGATCAAAATGATTCAGGGTTGATAAATCAAATAAATGGGACCCAAAGTCTAGGCGACCATTTTTGGGTGCATACATTTGCCCCTCTTTGACTAATGTGTGATCGATTGGGGAACACATGTAGTCAAAGAATGAAGTTGAAATGTGAGATCGATCTAAGATTACAAAACAACTCAGATGTGAGGTCGATTCGGGATCACACCCGGGCAAACATAAACAAAGGCCTTTGAACATGAGGTCGATTTGGGATCACATTCAAAGTAAGAGATAAGAATCTCAAATTTGAGCAAAAGCTCACAAAATATGTCTGAATCAAGAAAATCAAGGAAATCAGGGATGAGAATCCCATAGGTACTGCCCCCTTGGAATCAAAATCGAAATCAGGTAGAGGAGAAGCAAAAAATTGATAAAGATTTAATCAAATCAAAATGAAATCATAATCGAATGTAAGGGTCAATATGGTAACCAATAGGCAATGAAAACATGCCCCAGTGAGGAAGTAGAAGAATAGAAATAGAAGACTAGAAATAGAGCGGATGAAAGACTAGAAAATGGAGAGACATGGAAAGGAAGAAATTCCATCAAAGATCAAAGAATTATGCCTCAAAAGGTTAGTCAACTGGGTAGAAGAATGAGAAAGCTTGGTAACGTGACTCAAATTTTGATTTCAAGTTCGAAAATGGATAGAAAGTGATGTGATATGAAAGACCAGAAATGAAAGACATGATTGAAAGGAAGTGGAAGGTGAGCACAGTCAACTGACAGGTCCACGTGAGATGAAAAGGAGAGCTCTCTCCATATGCAAGGTGCAAAACAAGACTAACATGAACCTAAAAAATGCAAGCTACTATGAAAGTGGTTGACTTGCAAGGTCACAACGCTTATAGACATCTAATTATCATCATCGAGTGTTATTGGTAGCGTCATAAGATCATACAATGCACACTAGTATAATCATGTGAATATGAATATGATCTGTATCAGATAGAAATGTGCAAATCTCACCTAGGCATCAAAGACATGTAGGTCAAGATGACTAGTGCAATGAGATTACCTAAGTTTGATATGGCAAGATTATGCTTGTATCAAGACACATGAAAGTCAGGATAACTAGAAGCATGCACTCGCAAAATAGTCAAGGATAATACCTTGTCAATCCATAGTGTCAAGTAAGACCAGCATAAATGCTCATGACAGTTAGGATCAACGAAATATACCCACAAGCAAATAAAGAAATAAAACATGTTCTCATACCCCCAGTCTTCTAGCTATGCATCATCAAAAACTTCTTAGGGAGAGACCACTCATCAAAGAAATCCTCATAGACAACACAAAGAAAAATAAAGTCAACATATCTCAACAAGTTGATTGTTTAAGTGTGTGTGTATTGGTCATAGAGTCAAACTCTGAGTATCGCATCTGCCAGTGGAAAAATATCATATCATACTAGACTGCGGGGTAAGACATCTGATAACACTTGATGCTAGGGTAGTGTTGAAAAACACTGTTGGGGTGGTGTTGAAAAACACCTGTTGTGGAATGCCCCAAGAGACAAACGCACCTAAAGGACCTATGCTAACAGTTATGCCCCCTAAACAAAAATAAAGACCAATTCCAAACCAAGTCAAATAGGGTCAAGACATGATGGAGAAAGGTTCAATGTCGAGGATGCATGCTAACAAATAGGAGTGTAAAGGCCTCAAGTAGTGCCTGTTTCCAGGTTTTCACCACTTGGATTTATTGTAATTTTTCTTTTTTTTTATATTTTTGCTACCAAGGCGCCTGTTTCCAAGTTTTCACCAAGGCACTTTTTTCTATTTTTTTAAATTTTTTGTATTTTTTTGTATTTTTTAAGGACTTTATATTCTTTTTAGGATTTTTTCAGCATCATATATATATATTTTTGGTATTTTTTCAGGATCAATAAATATGTACAAAGGATGCCCCCACACAAAAATGGGCATCAAGGATAGAACTTCTTTAGGTGCAAAATGTTGATGGGCTCAAGGAGCTATTCTCCATCTTCATTCGATAGTAAATATGCACCTGTACCAAAAGTTGTTGTAATAATGTATGGTCCAAGCCAATTAGGTTCAAACTTGCCCTTTTGTTCTCTGTTCTGTTGATTCTTAGGGTTCTCTCTCAAAACAAGATCACCTATCTAAAATTCCCTAGGGAGAACCTTCTTGTTGAATGCTTTGGACATATGCTTCTAGTATACTCTCATGTGATCAAAGGAAGCCTTACGCTTCTCATCTAGAATTTCTAGTTCTTGCAACCTCATGGCGCGGTAATCCTCATCTATAATTAAACCTTTGAGTGAGACTCTAAGTGAAGGTATCTCTACTTCTAAAGGCAACACTGCTTCAGCACCATAGGTAAGAGCAAAAGGAGTAGCTCCTGTAGGTGTACGAATGCTAGTTCTATAGGCCTATAGTGCCAGATTGATTTGTAAGTGCCAATCTCTACCATTCTTATGTACTGTTCGATGAAGGATTTTAAGAATGGTTTTATTAGAGGCTTCTACCTATCTGTTTCCCTGTGGAAAATAGATAGAGGACCAATGCTGTTTGATTTTAAACTTTTTTCATAAATGCTTTAGGTCCTTGTTCTTGAATTGTCCTCCATTATCAGTAATAATCTCAGAAGGCACTCCAAATCGGCAAATAATATGATTCAGGATAAAGAGTGAAACTATTTTGCCCGAGGCAATAGAAAGAGGAACTGCCTCTACCCATTTTGTGAAATAATCAGTAGCTATGATGATAAACTTATGTCCACCTGATGAGTTGGGGTGAATTTGTCCAAAAAGGTCAAAGGCCCAGCGCTGAAATGGCCAATGAGAAATGGAAGGAATTAGCTCCCTACCTGGTGCATGAAACAGGTTTCCATGTTTTTGACATTTCTCACAAGACTTAGCGAAAGCCACTACATCTGTCTGCATTATGGGCTAGTAATACCCCACCCTAAGCAACCTTCGGGCCATGGCAAGACCATTAGAATGTCCACCACAAATGCCCTTGTGGATGTCTGCTAATGCTTGGTTGGATTCCTCCTTTTCCAAGCACCTAAGAAGTGTCCCATCTAAACCCCTCCTATATAAATCACCAGAGATAAAGGTGTGGCGAGAGGCATTACGAATGAGGTTTCGACGTTCAAAATGGTTGAAAGTGTCAAGGATGATGCCATCACGTAGATATGAATAGATAGCACCATAGCGGGAAGACTCATGTGTGACAATGGTACAAATGACATTGCTTTCAGATGAGTCAAATATGGGATGGTGTAGCTCTTCCACCAGGAATTCAAATCTTGGTTCATGTTGTTCCAACTGAAGGAGTGAAGCTAATGTGGCCATAGCATCTGTAGCTTTGTTCTCTATCCTAGGGATCTGTTGAAATGTCACAAATGTAAAGTAACATCTTAATTATTCAACCATCTTTTTGTAAGGTACCAATTTATCATCCTTGGTTTGATACTCCTCATTGACTTGGTTGATAATTAACTATGAATCCCCAAAGACATGTAATTCTATTATGTTCCATTCTATAGCCATTTTCAATCCATTGGTCAAAGCTTCATATTCAACAGTATTATTTGTACATGGGAATAAAAGTTTGTAAGACTTTGGAATGTTGTACCCATGTGGAGAGACAAATAATACTCCAGCACCTGATCCATTTTACATGTGCAAACCATCAAAGAACATCTTCCAAGTGCGGGTAGTCATATATAGTATGTGTTCATCTGAGAATTCTACCTGAATAGGCATACTATCCTTAACTGGAAAGTCAGCTAATTGGTCAGCAATAGCTTGCCCTTTTATGGCCTTTCTTTCAATGTACTCTATATAAAATTCAGATAAAACCATCATCCACTTGGCAAGCCTACCCGTGAGGGCAGGCTTACTAAGCAAGTACTTAAGAGGATCAATTTTTGCAACCAAATGTATAGTATGAGCAAGCATATAGTGTCGCAAATTTTGGGAAGCAAACACTACTGCCAGACAAGACTTTTCAATGCTATTATAATTGATCTCATAAGATACTAGAGTACGACTAATGTAGTAAATGGCCCTTTCTTTCCCAGTATCATCTAATTGAGCCAACAATGCCCCTAAGGAAGACTCTGTTGCTGAAATGTATAAAATCAATGGTTTCCCAAGAATAAGCGGCATCAAAATTGGAGGATTAGCCAAGTATTGTTTAATTTGATCTAGGCTCTTTTGGCATTCCTCATTCCACACGCAAGAAGCACCCTTATGCAATGTCTTATTAAAAGGTTGTGCTTTG
Organism: Chamaecyparis obtusa; assembly: GCA_027943335.1. Classification (NCBI taxonomy): domain Eukaryota; kingdom Viridiplantae; phylum Streptophyta; class Pinopsida; order Cupressales; family Cupressaceae; genus Chamaecyparis; species Chamaecyparis obtusa. The sequence goes on from BSBK01007367.1 coordinate 1,611,127, forward strand.
TCTGCAAGCTAAGAAATAAACCTCCTGATCGACTGAAGACATCCCTGAAGACTTCACATTTGACTGATATTTCTTGGAGGTGGCATATCTAATATAGCTTGGACCTTTTCGGGATCAACCTCTATTCCTTTTGCTGAAATTATGAATCCTAGGAGTTTACCTAAGGCAGCTCCAAATGCACACTTTTTTGGATTCAATCAAAGCTGAAACTATGCCATGCGATCTAGAATTACTTCCAGATCATCAAGGTGTGTGTCCCATTTTCTAGATTTAGCCAAGGTATCATCCACATAATCTTCCATGTTCTTATGCATCATATCATGAAAAATTGTGGTCATAGCTCACTGGTATGTTGCTTCTGCATTCTTTAGGCCAAATGGCATGACGTTCCAACAATAGGTTCCCCATGCACATTTGAAAGCTATTTTCTCTTGATCTTCGGGAGCTATTTTTATTTGGTTATATCCAGAAAATCCATCCATTAAAGAGTATATCTCATAGCCCGCGGTCATATCCACTATCATGTCTATGTTAGGGAGTGGAAAGTCATCCTTTGGGCATGCTTTGTTGAGGTCTTTGAAGTCTGTGCAAATGCAAATGGACCCATCATGTTTTGAAACTGGAACAATATTGGAGATCCACTCAGCATAGTCTATAGCTCGAATGAATCTTGCGCGTAAGAGCTTTTCTAATTTAGCTTTAACAAGAAGAGCTATGTGAGGATGCATTTTCCTCAACTTTTGTTTAACCGGTTTTATTCCTGGAGCTATAGATAGATGATGCATAATAAGATCAGTGTCAACCCCTGGCATATCAGAATATGTCCAAGCAAAGTTTATTTTCTTCTTTTGCAAAAATTTTGTATATGCCTCTTTTTCTCCAATTGATAGAGACTGAGCTAGGTGCACTATTTGGCGAGCCTCTTCTATATTCAAATTGACTGGTTGTGTGGGCTCAATGAGAACTGATGACCTGTCTTGGAAGTAACTTGGCAAGTTATTAAGTACCCCATCCTTAGGTGCCTCAAAAAGGTTTTCACCTTCAGATACATCTTTTCTTTTTACTATTTTGGGTTCTGACACTACCACAAAGTGGTTTTCGCCATCAGAACCATCTTTCTTTTTTTCTTTTTCTTTTATTTTTAGACTGAGGTACTTAATATCAGCCTTCGTCATACTTTTTGTCAGTTCGCTAGTGGAAGAGACTACAGGTTCAAGAGCATTTAGATAACAGGCAATTTCATAGTCATTCTAAAAAGTGAGTACTTTAGGCTCTTGATGTCACTGAGACCAGTCAATTAGGTGGAAATGAACAAGGGGTAGGTCAATGACTGGTTCAACATTGTGTATGTGGAAGGTGTTATCTCTGGTGACCATATAATCAGGATTCATCCGGTCCCCTCCTAAGATACCTGAGTCAGGATTTGTCCTATCAAACAAAGCATCATCCACTAAGGTAATTCGAGGAGTGCAATCCTCCAGTCCTACACTAGGCTCGTTGGTCACATCGGGTTGAGTACTATAAGTATGGACAACATCCATGTCCAAATCAACTGTTGCATTTAAAAGTGAGTCCCATTCAAACTCATGTGATTCTATTTCTGAATCATTATTTGGGCCTTGTGATGTAGAAGCCTCAAGATTGGGAAGAGTTTCCCCTTCTCTAACACTAGCATTGTTACTATCCGTCGTAGCTAGGATAGCAACACTGTCCATTGTCAATCTAGCATTCATACTGTTAGTTGTCAAATCTTGTGAATCTCCCCAAAAGAGATTTGTTGAAGGCACCCAATCATCAGACATGTCTTTTTTATTAGAGAGATTAGGCGTGTATTCTAAGTCATTGTCACTGTCCGTCGCAGCTGAGACAGGGACACTTTTTTGTTTCTTATTTTCAAAACCTAAGCCAACTGTTGACTTATTCCTTCATCCAAAAAGGGCATGGTTAAGAGGTTCAGCCCTAGCATCCAGCCTATGACTAAAAGGACCCTATCCTGGATAACCCATATTCTTGACCAATGTATACCCTCTCCCATAAGCTCTAGGGGAAGGTGCAAAATTCTCATTATGTAGGTATTTCTCTTCTCGGTAAATCTAGTCCCTAATGGAAACCTCTTCTTTTTCTTCTTGAATCAGAACTGAGGATTCCACAAACTTATCGAACAATGTCATGGCCGAAGATGAGGGCTTCATTTCTTGAGAAGGTTTGCCATAAGACCTAGGGGAAATTGGCAATTTTGTGAATGAATCCAATTTGTAATCCCCCATACCAAGATCTATGGTCTTGAATTTATTCTTGCATTGTTCAAATGCAGTATCAAAAGTGTTAGCCTCCCTATATAAAGGAATGTGAGACCCTGCTGAAATTGTGTTGACTGACAGTGTGTTGTCTCTAGGTATGCAAACTTCTATTCCATTGTAAGGGAATTTTACACACTGATGATAGGTAGATGGGACCACTTGCATCTCATGTATCCATGGTCTACCTAACAAAATATTGTAAGCCAAAGGACCTGCATCAACAATCTGGAACAAAATATCTTTCTCTACAGGACCAATTCGGATAGGAAGAACAGCCAATCCTTTAGAACTACGTTCCGCTTCATCATAAGCCTTGATAGTTATTTTCTTCCTTGTATCAATGACTTCTTTTGAATAACCCAAGGCCTTCAATAAGCTCAAAGAACAAATATTAAGCCCAACACCCCCATCTATCAACACACGCCTGACACGGGTCTTGTGGATCATAACCTCTATATGAAGGGCCAAATTGTGTGGGTGGCTTAATGACTTGTCATCTTCTTCTGAGAATGTAAGGTAGTGAGGGCTAGCCAAGTGGTTGACCATATTTTAGAATTGATCTACATCTATATCATTAGGGACATTATCCACTTGCAAGGCATCCTCAAGGACACGCTTATGCTTAGGGGATAGTTCCAAAAGCTCAAAGATTGAAATCTATGCTGGTGTACGTTGTAATTGGTCAACAATATTATAATTCAACTCAGGACCAATAGAAAATTTTGGAAGAACACCCTTTGACACTGGCTACTTAGACTTACTAGAGTTAGGACCTCTAATAACAATGGGAGCTTGAGACTGGCTTCTAGTGACAGCATTGAGGGGTTGAGACATCCTTCGTGAGTGAGGACCTCTTAGGACCACAACAGGTCCTTCATCAAGCATAGGATTTGAATCCACATCATATCCATAAGGGTCTTTCCCTCTCATCATGTTGACATTGTCACCAACAACTTCAAGCATATTAATAACATTTTCAGCATTTGTGTAGGTGTAGTTGATAGCAGCCTTTCCATTCTTGTTGTTAGAATTCTCTCCTTTCTCATATTTGGGCAAGGGTTCTTTAAAAGCTTTATGATCCACATTAGTGGTTAAACCATCAACTTGTAATCATCCACTTTCAATGAGATCTTGGACAAGATGTTTAAGTTTAAAACAATTTTCTATATTATGTCCAATTCCATTGTGAAAGACACAAAAGGCCTTCTCATCCCACCAATGAGGCTTAGGATCTGGTATGCGGTGCTTTGCAGGATCTTGGGGGTGCACCAAATTATGAGCAATTAAAATCTTGAAAATGTCTACATAGGAGTCCCCAAGTTTGGTAAATTGCCTCTTTTCTATTTTAGGTCTCACTTGATACTTGGGTTTATTCTCTTGTTGTGTTGAAGATGTTTGTAGCTTCATGGCTTGGACTGCATTGGAGAGATTAAGAACTCCTTCATTCTTAGGTTGAGATGAGTCAACAACTCTATCATTGACCACTTGCTTATTCTTGTTCCAATAAGGGTTCTTTTTGTCCTTATTACCATTATTGTTGTTGTTTTGGCCATTGTTGTTATTAGTTGGTTTAGCCAAAATTCCTTGTTCTTTTAGGACATCCTCTATGTGGCATGCCACTTCCACCATGGTATCAAAAGAATTAAATGGGATCTTCCTGACCTCATACCTTAGCTCTAGTATTAAATTGCTCACAATGATGTCTATTCTTTCCTCCTCAGGAATTGTCCTTGGATATTTCGAGCACAAACATCTCCATCTTTGTAGAAAGGTAACAAAGGATTCCCCTTGATTCTGCTTGAGTTTGCACAAATCAAGCATGGTGACCGACCTTGATAAGTTGTAAGCAAAATTATGGACAAATCTTTCCACAAGCTCTTTAAATGTCTTAACTGGAGAAGTAAGGTTAGTAAACCACTCCATGGCTTGACCCTTGAGGCTCCTTGGAAATAATCTCATCAAATAGGAGTCTTCATGGTGAAAAGAAAAGCTCATTATATAGAATTGTCTAACATGGTCATGAGGATCACCAACGCCATCATATTTGTCATAGGTTGGAAACTCAATTTTCTTAGGAAACTCAACCAACACCACACTCTTGTCGATTGGGTTGGGACATATGGAATCCAAATTAAATGTGCTCTTAGGAGCCCTCATCCTTTCTATATCCCTTTGAAGTTTTTTGATCACCTCATTAGTTGATGGATCTTGCTTCTTTACCTTTCGGTCCACATCAAAATTGTATGGGACCTTAACACCTTTGTTGATGAGACTTTCTAGGAACTGATCCTTGTTTTGTTCCACATACCTTTCTACATATGCTTGAAAGGATGGTTCTTGTTGCATAGTCATAAAATCTATATGATTGAAGTCGGCATAACTTCCTCCATGTTGTGATCCATGATGTGCTCATTGATAGGGTTGTTTTGAAAGTCTAGGAGACGATTATCTCCTATGGTGATCATATCTTGAAGTCCTTCTACCTCTAGGACTTGGGGATCTTGAGGGCATCCTTGACCTTCTTCTAGGACTTGGTGAAGGGGTAGATGGGGGTGAGTTGGTCCCACTATTGGTACCCCTCCCATTAAATTGATTTTGGAGTTGTTGTGCATAGAGCCTATCTTCTTCTTCTTGGGAGACTCTTTTTCTTATGTCCAATAATGCATGTTCCTCTTCCTTTAGTTGTCTAAATTTCTCCTTTTTGGCAGCTTGTTCATCTAGATAGGCTTGCTTCTCCTTTTCAATGCTTTTCAACCTCATATTCGCATATCAAGAGGTATCGTTAAGTGGAGAAGGTTGTCTTGAATGCCTTATTGCATTGGCTGCATTGATGTGGTGGTCACTAGACTTGTTATTCTGGTCCTTGTGTTGTGACCCTGAATCTGAGTGATTTTATTGGTAATGTCTCACAGCTCGTTGGTGAGCATCAAAATATCTTGTGTTGTTGGGGGGTGACCCGGGTGGACTAGCATGAGAAGAACCACCATGCTCTCTGGTACTCCTATGTCATTGGAAAATATCCTCAAGAGTTTGATTCATGGCTTCTCTTTGTTGTCGAGTGAAAGTGTAACTCATATCCATACTTGATGAAAGTGGTGCTAAAGAGGTGCTCACTTCACTAGGATTACCCTTTGGATTAAAATAAACCTCAGATTCACTCTTAGGAGATTGATCAAAAAGGGGTCCTTTTCCCTTATGCTGTTGATGAGTCTTAACTGGTGGTAACTGGCTAAAGACAACAGGGGGTCACTTCCCTTGATTGACTTGGTACCTTGTTGTAACTGACATGAAAGAAAGAGACTCTTAATGATAAGATGAACTCTCAAAGTGTCAACACCAAACTAGGATAATCAAAGTTATCTATTGTCCAAAGAGAAATGAAAAGATAGAAATATCAAAGGGGCTTTACTAACACTGTCAAAGAGGTGCTTCAAATCAAAGGGTGACTACCCTTGCACTTTTGAACCAGGAGGTTGGACTAGGCCAAAATATAATTGAAATTGAGATTTAAATGAAAGTGATTTGGACAATAAGAGCACTAAAATTTTCCAAGAATGTAGCTAATAATCCTAGAGATAAACTTTGTCACCAAGAATGGCCTTCTAACTTGACAATTATTCCCAAAGTGACCTCGTAAATCAGATGATGCTATCCCAGAGGACTAAAACCAAAAATTTAGAGCCAAGATAGGTCTCTAACGACAGAGTAAGAAACCTACTCAAAGACCTAACCTGACTAATAGCAATTGAAACTGACCAAACTGAAAGCACGGCAGAAACTACCCAGGCGATATACTCCAGGCTAACAGGGTGATACACCTATAATTGGGTGATACTTCACCTTACACCAAGTGATAGACATCACAATATCTGGGTGATAAACACCAGGTAGGTTGGGCGATAGTCTAGCAGGGATGAACTATCGTGTGATGTTTCTTCTCAAAGCAGGCGATAATGTTGCAAAATTGTTTAACTCTTGACCAGAACTATGTAAAATTTGCATTTTTGGGTCTGTTTGGTCAAAAAATTTAGTCTAAGGGTTGATGTTTTCGATCTCAATCACAATATCAGTAGAATTTTGGCAAGTTTGCAAACAGTGAGGGATCAAACATGTCTCAAAACACTTGAAACAAGGGCAAAAGCAACCTTGCCAAGACAAACACTTGTGATATCAAAAATAAAATTGCACCCTATGAATGCTACCAATTGTTTGTATATTGAGAACATTTACACTGGTATCACACAATCGAAGACAATTCAAGCAAATCTATCCTAAAAAGTCAAGGCTCAATACTTACCAACTTAGCCCACAACTTGGTGTCCCCTTGCCTCACACAAAGTGGTTACCCACAATAGATGTTGGCTTTGTCATGGAAGTGCCAAAGACACAACCAAAGGAACACATATGGTGAGTATCTTAAGGTGATCCAGGTTGTTCCACTTGGAACAATCCTTGCACTAAGAAGATAAGCGACTAAATAAGGTGGCTTCTATCTAAAGGTTCTTAATAAGGGCTTCCATTCACAACACCCCTCTTGCTCCTCAAAGAGGACTCGGACCTCGTGGCCTCAAGAGTACCTTAAGCATTCTTGCTCAATGTTTTCCCCATGGTCACAATCCCATGAGCTACTCACATCAAGCGAAGACAAGTGTTATGTCTACCAAAGTTTTGTGTCCTTGATAGCCTTGAGTTTATAGTGGGTTGGAATAGCTCAGTATTAGCTTGTCCCCACTTGGGTTGTTCCTCTTGATTGCTCAAGAGCAGGCCCGCTAAAAGATCCTAAACTAAACAAAAAGTGGATGATTTTTTAGGTTCAAGGTTTTTGGTTCACCACAAGGGTGAAGAGCATACTCCCCTATCTCAAAAACTTCTCCCAAACACACCAGGCAAATTTAATTACCCCCTTACTTCCAAAACCTTAAGATGGGTCAAGATTTTTTGGTTCACCTAAAGGTGAAGAGCATACTTCTCCTACCACCTCAAAATCTCTTTCACAAGGTATTAAAGTTCCTAATACAATTAGTAAATGCCACACTTGAAAGGAAATAAATCACAAACACTTTAAAAAAATTTCTTTTTGCTTTTGTTTATGCTTTGGGCAGCCCTGCAAAAATGTTAGTAGCCCTCTTTGACATGCAATTTATAGCGATTTCCTTTCAAGAAAAGCTCTTACAACCACAACTTGTTAGACAACTAGGGTTAGGAAAACCAAAATCTAAGTGAAAGCAATGTAAAAACCTGTTCAATTTAGACTAAGAAATGTAAATTAACCCTGTTTAAATGCATCAAAGTAAGCCAGCAAACTAAATGTGATCAAATTCGGCTGATAAAACTCAAAATCTAGCTCTCTGCTATATCAGGTGATATACCTTAGACTTCACTAGTATCGTGCGACATAGTTTCCTATATCTGGGTGATATACCTCAGTCTGGGCGATATACTGCACAATAGGCGGGCGATACTTCACACGACACTAGGTGATAAAACTCAATACGTGCATGTGATTCTTCTGAGATGCAAAGTGTCGCACTGGTATTATAAGGTATATCACGTGATATACCTGAGAAGTGTCGCACGATACTCTGAGATAGAAAACTAGAGAATGTAGAATTTCTGCAAATTAATCCGAAAAAAATGATGAAAATGCAAGAAACTAAAGGATAAAGTTTATCTACTCTGCCCCACGGTGGGTGCCAAAAATGTATGGTGTAAAAGTGACCACACTTCTATGAACCATTACATGCAAGGTTACTCAAAAATGAGGCATCACAAAGCGGCTCATAGCTCTTTATGCATGGAGTTGCAAGGGACTATGATGAATTTGCTCTTAGCTAGAGCTACAAACTAGTGACCTTGCTAATCAACCACACAATGAGAGATTCACAATGAAGACAAGGGCAACAATGCCAATATCCCCAAATGGAATCAAGGTATGAAAATGCAATGCAAACTAATATGAATATGCAAGATTAATTTACCAAAATGAAAGTACAATGCAACTATGAAAGGAAATAGCAATGGATTACAAATCCCCTAATCAAGCTATGTGAAGCTAATCTATTGCATAAAAGGAAACTAAGCTAATATGTCATGATTATGTAACTAAAAAAAGGAACTATGCAACTAAATGAGATGCAACAATGAAAAGCAAGTCTTCAAAGCTTGATGTAGAATGTCTTCAATAAGCTCCAAATCACTTAGAAAACCTGCAGCATAACATTGGCATAAAAGAGATGGATATGCAAATGAAGGAGAGAGCTCTCCTTTTATAAGAAATGCAAAGGAATGGACCATTGAGATTAAGAGGCAAAAGACTTAATCAATGGTGGAGAAGAAAGGAAGCTTGATCCTTGTGCACAAATATCCTCCAATGAGAAAATAGGAGTTGACTTTTGTGTCCATATGAGACAAAAAGTACTTTTTCTATTTTTATAAAATAAGAATAATGTTTTATTTGTGCAACTTAGGATAAGAGGAAAAGGTGGGGCTTTTTTATTTATTAAAAAAGGAGGAAATATTTTTTTTAAATAAATAAAAACTTAGGATAAAATGGTTAGCCCATAGGATAAAAATCCAATATATGATTGAAATTAAGATTTGATTAAGAAATTGATAATGTTGAAAATATTAATTATTGATCAAAATGATTCAGGGTTGATAAATCAAATAAATGGGGCCCAAAGTCTAGGCGACCATTTTTGGGTGCATACACTACTCATACCCAAGCCCAAAATGTTGCTGGTAAAAACCCAAAAATACAACCTTTGCAACACATTGATCTCCCTAAATTTTTATTATTATTTTATATTTGTTTTTTTTAGTGGCATAAATCTGGGGGGTATGCTTGCTAGGGCACAAGCGTTGTGGCAAGTCACGACCACCCTTTTGTGTTCATAGTCGTGGGTGTGAACATAGTCCCACAGAATGTGAACTCACAGCCATGAGCTATGATCATAGTCAACAGATTGTGACAACAGTTAGCAGATTGTGAAGTTGCAGTCGTGAGCTATGATCACAGTTAGCAGACTGTGAAATCACATTCGTGGGCTATGATTTAGGTTTTTATTTTATTTTTTATTTTTTTGTTGATTGATTTTTATTTTTATTTTTATTATTTTATTTTATTTTTCTTTCTTAATACAAATATATATATTGAATAATTTTTATTTTGTTTAAGAAAATAATAAAATAAGGAAAATAACACTTTATTTAAATATAAATGTATTTATTGGATGCATTGTTAAAGTGTTTCGGCCAGTAAATAAAAAGAAATAGATTATTAAAAAAAAGTAATTTTCTATCATATTTATATATTTCAAAATATATGTATATATAGTAGAATATATATTTATGTGTATATGTTGTATAAATTTGTGTATCCATATATACACATTTATATATATTCATAGTTCCTTTAATATCTATAAATTATTTATGGTATAGACCCATATCATTATTAAACAAACAGATTTCAAATGTTCTATTTTTATCTTTTTTTATTTATTTAGTACACAAATGTGAAATTAGTATATGTACATTAAATGCATGTGTATTCTATGAAAAATATATCTACAATTTTCTATTTCTATTGCAACATCATTTAAAATGATAGAAGAGAAAACATATTTATTTTTAGCATAGATATAAATGTTTGCATAGATATATTCATTTGCTTAAGTCTCAAGCAAGCAAGAATGTAAAATGAAAATGACATGCTTTTCAAGCATATAAATAAGCATGCTTTTTTTTTATGAGGAAACTAAAATCAAACAAACAGATTTTAAATCTCCTTATGGTATATAAGTGAATGCAGATTTACATTAGGATGCATTAAAACAAAATATCTTTTTTTTTTTTAGATGTGAATTTCTCATTTAAATGTAAAATTAGATTTATTTATATAAGGCCACTAGTTAGCCACAACAAGTTTGTATAAGATATACATTCAAAGAAGATAACCAACAACCTAATGATTTAGTTGGAAACAAAATATGGAGATGCAATCGTGCTTCTTTTATATTATAAGAAGATTTCTATGAAAATTATACATTTATAACTGGCCATTTCATATGGATAAGGAAAAAGAAAAGTAGATAACTCCTACTCAATTACTAATCTATTCTTATACATAGAGTGATGTATATCATTTCTCAATCTTTCAAGGAGACCAGTTCTCAACCTCAAGACTTTTACATAAACATTGCAAAACACAATATATCTATTTTTCCAAGCTTAATCTTCAACCTTCAAGAGCTCCAAGAAAGTCTAGAATCTGCAAAAACAAAGAAGAAGAAATGAAAAGACCATGGGATACTCACCTTTCCCAGCCTAGGTCTTTACAATACCACCCCTAAGCTAGGGGAACCAAACATAGGTAGGAAGCACACAAGCAAAACAGTAAGAGTAAGTCAACAACACAACACACACAAGAAACAAAAACTCCCATCCATGGCTTACACAATGGGTCTCATATTGACCCTAAATTTGGGGTGAAATGGACCAAATACCCTATGGGGAGAAAGCCCATTCCAAAAATAAGAGAAACGAGCCTTCACATGGCTTCACAATTAGCTCTTTTAACACACTTGGAAAGCTCATACCAAAATCACATAGATCAAACTTTCTCATGGCTTTTCAAAAATCATCTTCTCAACCACATTCCCAAACGCACAACAAAACCCTTGTGACCCCCATGGAAATTAGGCCAAAACAGCTCCCTTATGGCCTCCAAAATAGCAAGAAACAGAATGGATACATGGAGCCCATACTTCCATATTTTTTTCCCTCTCCTCCCCAAGGAGAGACTCTACACCCATGGCAGTCTTAAAACCTTCACCCCCAAGGCTACTCTTCCCTCCCAAGGGTGAGTGGGCCTTGAGAATCCCTTACACAAATACATGCAATTCATCACAAATGAAACACAATACAACAATGGAAGAAAAACATCACAACAAAAATCTTTTACTTACAAGTTCATGAACACTAACATTTGCATATGTTCACATACACAATAAGAAGATAACAAAGAAAAATGTGAGAACCACCAACCTAGATCCAAGCTTAAGGAAGGGATTTGATGGAGACCTCCCTTTTTCCTAAGTTTCCTACTCCCAAGCTCCTCCAAAACTAGCAATGTCTCTAAGATAGAGAGTGGGTGTTCAAACTCTCCACCATGGAGAGTCTCAACTAAAAAGGCCACTAGAAACTCTTGGGGAAAGGAAAGGCTTCTCATTGGTTTCTCTTCCCTAAGCTCCTTACAAGCTTTTTAAAAATGTAACTCATGGAAGAAGCCCCATAGGACTACAAAGTCTTCACACCAAAAGGGAAAGGGTTGTCAACCCAAGGCCATGCTTCCAAAAGCTGATTTTCGGCCATTTTGAAAATCCAACTTTTGGAAGGGTCATTTGGTCAACTGGTGTAAAATGACCTTTATCCATAGGTATACCAAGTGGGATACCTAAAAATGACATACACACTCCCTTAGGCCCCTTTTAACCCCCGAAAAGTCTATTTTAAGATTCCATTTGAAATTCAAGGATATGACCTAACCTCAAGTTCCCTAACTAAGGATTCACATGGGGATCCTAAAGAGTACTTGCCTAGGTAGGTGGGCAACCAATCCTCAAGAGGACATGTCATGGCCACACGTACACACAAGTTTCAAGTGACACACACCAATATTTACACATCAAAAGACACGTGTCATATCCACTTGAGTACAAAGCACAAACAATTAAATATACAATTTGTAATTATGAACTTAATACAAACAAACATACATTACATTTACAAAATTGAACATGATACAATGAAGTCTTGTCTATCTTTAGACGCAACCTTGGCTTTTACTAAATTTCACATAGACCTACATTTGGTTCCCCGATTTTATACCATGGTCTCATACCTACACACTAAATCTGAATATTAGTAGTCCAAGGAGATATAAATACATCATAAGAAATAAACATTATTCAAAACCTTTAAGAAACATTTACAATCTCAATTAAACACCTAAGATCATATGCAATTGTAACATCATTTAAACATTTATCTTTCATAAGGTAAGTCACATTGCCTCATTACATAATTAAATCTCGATTTATATTTACTCTCATAACATCAATAATTCATCACATAATCATCATGTTTTTTTTTTTCCAAATCAATTATCTCATAATGAAAATCCATAATAGTAACACAATATAGTCCATCATATGTATCGTAAAGTAGCATGAATCTGACATCAAAGATGATCAATCCATAATATAATGTATAAAATCTATAGTGCATCAGACATGATATCAAGTGCTAAGTCTAACATAAGCAAGAAATCTAGAAAGCTACAATGGGCTTGGGGTGAGGCCTCACAGGCTTTTTGGAAGCCTATGTTATGTCCTTAGTTTTGGGTATTTTGAGTGTGCTAACTTACCATAAGTTATTTTGGGTCTAAATATTGTCTTTACCCTTTTTGTTCTTTGTTCCCCTAGCTCGGGGGTGACCATGTAATGGTCTAGATTGGGAGGTGAGATCCCATGGTTAAAACAGGCTTATTTGTAGGATCTAACTTGGAATCAAGGAGGCCATGGGAGTTCATTTTGAAATTTCCCTATTTTGTTATCTTATGCTCTTTCTGGCCTTTGGGCCTTGTAAAGTTTTCAAAGATGTAAAGGAACTTGGTTTCCTAGAAACTATGAAATTTTCTCTATTTTGATATAAAAGGAAGTTTATTTCAATAGTCTAGTTGAAATATCATTTTGTTACCATGTGTGTAATTTGACTCTAAGTTTCCTTATTTAAATGCTCAATAATTTTAAGTTATTCCCAAACTTACTTTTAAATCAAGTTATGATGCTTTTCTCCTTAGTTAAATAAAGATCAAACTTCTTTAAACGTAGAATGAGTAAATATGTTAGTTCAATATTAGGACCTCAAAATAGGTCAAGTAAAGAATATAATTTATCAAGTTCTATTCTAGAAAATAGATCAAATTGTAATTAGTTGTGATAAATTAAAAAGTTATCAATACCTTAAAATCTAATTAAATTCATTTCTTATTATAACTAGTTTTAAAAGGTAAATTAACCTTTTTTAGTTTTAAAGCTATTTATAGTCAATTTTATTCCTAAACTAAAGTAACAAGTTTAAAATAAACTTAGTAAGAGAATATGAAAGGGATTAACTTCTTTGGCATTTACTAATAAAATAGAACATTTTTTGTTTATAAGAATTAGATAACTTGAAGGTAAAAATCCAAATCCTTTTGTTATGCTACTTACCTAAAAAAATGTTCAAATTTAATCCTATCTAAATTATTCCTTTAACTAAGTTAATCCAATTTTGATCCTAGTAAAACTATGTTTTACTACCCTTTATAAATATAGAATTTATGTAAACAATTATAACCCTACAAGTTATACTTTTTACATAAAATATTATATTTATTTTACAATTTTATCTATCCTAAATAATAGAGTTATTTCTTCTATTTATGCTTATAGTATTTAATATTATCATTATATACTTAAATATATAATGTTAATATTAAGAATTTATATTATTTTCTTTTATTATACATTTCTAACTACCTATTAATTTAATATGAAAAAATATATTAAATTAAGATGAATTTAAAAGAAAGATTAATATACATATTTCAATTTTTTCTAAATTAATTAAATCTATAAAATAATTATAATACACCAAAACTTTAATATAAGTTAATATATATTAAAAGTTCAAAACTCTAAAAAAAAACATTTAAAACTATGGTTTATGGGGAGGGGAGTGGGGAGCAAGGCTCGACCCATCCCCAGCCCCATTCACCAATAGGCAGCGTAGTCCCAAAGAATGTGCCCCCAAAGGTAGGGGGCTTGCGCCCATGCCATTGGGTGTGCAACCCTTAGGGGCCTGTGTCCCCAGTGGTATGGGGAGCGGGTCGTATCTCCTCCTGCTGTGCCATGTTTTACTTGCTAGCTTCGACCATTTTTTAAAAAAAACAATCTGTGTTTCTCGGTGCCCATTTTATTTTGCAGATCAGTAGTGTGTGTGTGTATATATATATATTTATAAACTCTGTGGTATTTTTTTTACACAGAGAATAAATAAAAACATAGACTTTAATTTAACAGAGAACTTTCAATTAGACAAGGATTTGATTTTTTAAACAAGGTTTAAATCTAATATACATACATACATACATACATACATACATATATACATACATATTCATATATATATACGTATGTATATCTATATTCAAAAATTCAATTCCTCTGTGATAATAAAATCAAAATGACAGTATTAAACAAGAACATAGATTCAAAGGTAATAGAAGAAATAGAATTCATCTAAAGAGTTTTAACTCATGAAAGCCTAAACATATATATTTACACATTATATATATATATATATATATATATATATATATATTCAAAACTTTTATGGATGCAATTTTTTTTGAATCTTGAAGGAGCTCCAAACTACATTAATGGAGTCACCTTGATCATTCATCCATCCCTTGAAATCTGGAAAACCAAAACTTAAACAAACTTTAGATGCAAACCAAATTGAAAACATAGGATGAAAATTAACTTATAGAGTTATTCCAAAGCTTGGATTCCAAATTTCATCCTAAATAATTTAGTTGGCAAAATTGACTTAATTTTGAGATTTGAATTTGTTATTAATGCTAACTTGACTTAATGCTTCTAGGGGAAACTTCTAAAGTTATTGCCCCTAGTTGCCAAGTTTGACCTTGGGATAAAATTTGATCTTGTCCTAATGAGTTGATAACTATGAAGCTTTAAATTAATTAACTTTAAATCCTTATTTCAATTATTTGAAGGGTCTTAATTAATTATTGAATTATTGTATTTTCAATTAAAGTTGTCATAGATTGTGTTATTTTTTCTTCTTAGACCCTTTATTACCTAATCAATCTAGGATTAGGATGCTTAGTCTAGGGGTTAATATATAGATACCTTTGTAACATTATTTCCTCATTATCTCATAATACTATATAGTTTCCCTTTTAATTTTAATCATTTGATAAATGATTAAATTTAAGGGTTGAGACTATAGACTATATGGAAGGCATGGTGTCATGTCAAACCACTTATTTTCTCAAGAACTATTGTTGGGAAAAGTCTTTATTATGTTGTTGTGGATAGGTCTATTTGGTGGGGTGTATATCTAAATGGAAAACCTTTGGCTTTAACTAGGTGTTGTTCAACAAAAAATTGGCATCAAAGAGGGATCTTATTAATTTAGGATGTATTGGTTGATAAGCAATTGGGCTTTTGGGAGATATTGAGAGATAAGCTCAACATCCCTAACTCTAAGAGGAGGACATTCACTTTAATCTCTAAAGCCTTTGAGAGATTTTTTCCTAGTAAAATACTGAGGAAAGATCACCTGTTTGAATTTATGAGATGGAATGATTGTAATAAAGTAGAGACATTTTCTTGCAAACAAATTTATAACATGCTTAAAGAGGATAATGGAATTGTAAATAGAATTAATCAAAACTAGAATATTGACTGGTCTGACACTAGATGGCACTTCATGTTTGATTTTTTTTGGCATTCTAAGGTTGAACCCAAAATTCTTTGTTTTCGTTGGATACTTTTTTTGAAGAAAATTGTTGTTGGTTCTTTTTTGTCTCAAAGTGGTCAACAAAATGTTTGTTGTTCCTAGTGCAATTGCCTTGAAACATTTGATCATCTTTTTTTTTAATGTATTTTTGCTAAGAAACTATGGGCTAGCTTTCTAGGGTACCCTGTTGTGTGGAACTGTCCAAACTCTTTTTCTTGGCCAGAAATCATCATTGGTTTTGTGAATGATTTTGATTGCAAGTTGAACTCCCTTTGGTTTTCCTTAACCGTTGTTGTGTTGTGGACCATTTGTAAACTGAGGAACAAAGAGATCTTTCAAAATAGGAAACATGACCTTACTGAGTTTTTCATCAAACTCACACATCTTACTATTGTCTCACAGGTTTCAGCAAGGATAGAAATAATAGAAGAAATATTTCAAGCTTTGATGAAGGAAGGAGCGATGATTGTATACAAAAAGGACATTCAGTTTGCTTCCTTTGTCGACCCCTCTCAAGAACCAAACAGAGAAAGAATGATAGCTACCACCCAGATGGACAATGTTTGGAGGAATCAAGAAGAGGACAACAAGAATGAGGAACAAGAGGAAGTGGCCCATAGTGAGTGGGAAGCTAAATTAGAAAATGATAATTGGAGCTCTCAAGGTCAAAGAAACAACAACAGTGAATGGGAAAGCAACATACCCAGGATCAATACTAGTGGATGGGATGAAGCCTAGACTAGCATTTTGACATTTTGATACTCATATTCATATTTTATAAAGAGAATTACATTATTTGTTTAAAAGCCATGGTCTATGGCTCATAGTATATATCTTAGTTAGGTGCTCCTGATAGCAACAAAACTTTTAGTTGTTGTTTTTGGTGAATTTGTAACCGTTCAGTTGATACTCTATGGCAATATAAAAAAAATTAAAGTTGTCATAGATTGTATTATTTTTCCTTCTTAGACCCTTTATTACCTAATCAATCTAGGATTAGGATTCTTAGTCTAGGGGTTAATATATAGATACCTTTATAACATTATTTCCTCATTATCTCATAATACTATATAGTTTCCCTTTTAATTTTAATCATTTGATAAATGATTAAATTTAAGGGTTGAGACTATAGTAAAATGAGAATAATTATCTATTGATATTTTATCATGTCGAGGTGGATGTGACCCTTTGACTATACCTTTCTAGTCAGGGAAGTCTCACTTAGAGAGCTCACACCTTGGCACAGATTTCAAGGTAGGCCATTTTGGGTACCTCTTGTATACTTGTATTTTTGATATCTTCTAGGAGTGTTGTAAGTCAACCATAGTCAACATCACCTTTTTTGTTATCATTTTAGCATTGCATTTCACTTTAGAAAACTGTGAACAAGAGGGAGGTTGACCAAGTCAAACATGGTCATGACACCCCTCTGTCCTATGTTTTAATATTGATTCCTAAACTTAGTCTGCAATGTTTAGTAAACCTAGTCTTATTGTTGTGCGTTAGAAAAAATTTTGATTGTTGTGTTTTGTTCGAATTTTTGAGCATGACAGGGTCACTCCATGTTCTCACTAATGGATGGATTTAGTGGCTATAATCAGATTAAAATAGTACATGAGGATCAAGATAAAGTGGCATTCACATGCGCATGGGGGACATTTTGCTGGAATGCTATGCCCTTTGGTCTCAAAAATGTAGGTGCAACATATCAATGACCAGTGACCACTATATTCATGATATGATGCATAAATTCCTAGAGGACTACATAGATGACATACTTGCAAAATCTCATTCAAGAGAAGATCATCTACCTATTTTGCAAAAGATATTCATAAGGTTGGAGCAATTCAAAGTAAGACTCAATCCGAAGAAATGTGCATTCAGTGTACAATCAGGGAATTTTCTAGGATACATAGTTTTAGCCAAAGGAATAGAAGTGGACCCCGCAAAATTAAAAGAAATTATGGAAATGGGGGCACCTCTAAATGTAAGCCAAATGAGATCATTTCAAGGCAGGATCCAATCAATTAGGAGATTCATATCACAACTAGCAGAGAAATGTCACTCTTTTACTCAACTCCTTCACAAGGACATAATATTTAGATGAGATGAAAAGTGTGAAGAAGCATTCACATTAATTAAAAAGTATCTCATGAATCCACCTACTTTGATGCCACCAATAAGGGGAAAGCCATTGATTTTGTACATCTCAGTGACGGAACATGCTTTAGGAGCGCTCTTGGCTCAAGAGGATGAAAATGGTAAGGAAAAAGCCATCTATTACATAAGGACATTGGTAAAATATGAGCTGAACTACACATTTATAGAAAGAGCATGTTTGGCGGTAGTTTTTTCTTCACAAAAAATATGACATTATATGCTATCTCATAAAATCAGACTTATAGCAAAAATTGATCCATTAAAATATCTCTTAAGCAAAATAGTCCTCATGGGGAGATTGGCCAAATGGGTCATGGTTCTAAGCGAGTTTGATATTGAATATGTGGATCAAAAAGAAATCAAAGGCCAAGTAATAGAAGATAAATTAGCAGAGTCACCATTATAAGATGAATATCCTATTCAAGTAGAATTTCCAGATTCAGAGATAATTAATGTTGAAGCAAAGACATGGAAGTTATACTTTGATGGCTCTTACACCCAACATGGATCAGGTGTAGGAATATTACTAATTACTCCTCAATAATCAATGATCCCTAAGTCATACAAGCTACTATTTCCATGTACAAAAAATATAGTTGAGTATGAGGCACTAGTTATCGGCATCAAATTAGCATTGGAATGGAAGGTGACAGAGTTGCAGATATTTGGAGATTCTCAATTGGTCATTAATCAGATAAATGATGAGTATAAAACCAAATATAATAAATTGATACCCTACAAAAATATGATTGAAGATCTCAAGAATTAATTCATATTGATAGCATTTGAAAAAGTGTCGAGAGACAAGAACAAAGTAGCAGATGTAATGGCTACATTAGCTTCACTTCTCCAAATGCCTGATCAAAGTGTTGTATATGAATTCTTGGTAGAAGAAGTTGGAAAACCTGCATTTGACCCTTCACATCCCCACACCATTTTTCTATTAGTGGGAGATGAATCACCTTGGTATGGATCCATTTATACGTACCTAAAAGACCAAACTTTACCCATGGACCAAACTTGAAACCAAAAGAAAAGTTTCATAAGACAAGCCTCTTGTTATACCCTAGCATCTGACACATTGTATCATAAAAGTCTAGATGGAATGCTTTTAAGGTGTTTAGAGAAGGAGGAATCAACTTTAGACTTACAAGAAATCCATGAAGGAATTTGTGGGTCACATTCAAATGAGTTAACTTTAGCTAAGAAAATCCTTAGGATAGGATATTATTGGCCTTCTATGAAAAAAGATTCTTGTAACTTTGCAAAAACTTGTTAGAAATGTCAATACCATGGGAACCTAATTCATGTTCAAGCACAAGAAATGCATCCAATAACTACACCTTGGCCCTTTTATCAATGGAGTTTGGACTTAATAGGGATGATTTATCCACCATCCTCAAATGGTCATAAGTTCATCATCACAACAACTAAATATTTTACCAAATGGGTAGAAGATGTACCATTATCCACTGCCACATGAAAGAAAATATCCATGTTCATATTGAATCACATAATTTGTAGGTATGGTGTTCATCATGCCATCATAATGGATAATGCAAGACATTTCAAGAACAAGGACTTGAAAGAACTATGTACAAAATTTTATGTGGTACATCACTCATCTTCAATATATTACTCACAAGGTAATGGACAAGCCAAAGCTATGAATAAAAACATCTTGAAAATATTGAAGAGAATAGTGGATAATTTAGGTAGGGATTGGCATATTCAAATAAACCTAACTTTATGGGCTTATAGGACAAGTATCAGAACACCAACAAGAGCTACGACATTCTCTTTAGTTTATGGGACAGAAGTAGTTTTACCTTTGGAGGTAGAAATCCCATCTTTAAGAGTCTCATTGCATGGATTGTTAAATAAAGAAGACTATAGGGTTGCTAGGTTACAAGAATTGGAGCTCTTAGATGAAAGACAACAACAAGCCTTTGACCATTTAAAAGTGTATCGGAATCGAATGTCAAGGAACTACAACAAGCATATCAAACCAAGGACATTTCAAATACGTGATCTAGTTTTGCGAAAAAATCCCTAAAAATCAAGCAGAAAGAGAGAAGAAAGGGAAATGGGAAGAAAACTAGTTAGGACCTTTTGTGATCACTTCTTCTTTTGGAATAGGCACCTACAAACTAGTTGATTGTGAGGGAGAAGAGTTGCAAGAACCCATCAATAGTATACGCCTAAAAAGGTTCTACACATGAAGCAGATGAAAGGGTATAGAGAAAAATAGTATTATAAAATCAGATGAGAGAGCATCACATTTATTGTACATAGTCAAAGGAGATCTTGAAAATCCAAAAACATTGAAAAATAGAAAAGAAGAAAAATTTTAGAAAAGCAAAAAAGATCAAAAATAGTGAAAATTTGAGCATGAAGAAATTCAAAAATATTAAAAAATGATCCTCAAAAATATGTTGGCTTGGTGAAAACCTAGCAAATAGGCACCTTGGTAGAAAAAAAAGGAAAAACCTTGAAAAATAGAAAAAGAGAAAATCAATTCAATCTATGAAAACCTGGTAAAAAGGTGCCATTGAAAGTCCAAGTTAATCTCATGCCTAGTTGTCATCCTTGTAAATATTGCATTCGCCAGCATTTGTATATATTGCATAATAAAACCACACAGTTACATTTGCAAGTACCTAAAGCTTTCGTCACCAATCTAAAAAATGTCCCAAGTCCAACAAAGAAACAACATCAAACTGGGGGGAAATCTATCCTATGAGAAGGAAGGATTCATCAAAGAAAACATCAATTAACACCAAATCAATTCATCAAAATACAAGTGAAACACTTACACAATCAATCCTAATCCAAACAACAATCAAACAAAGAAAATTTTTGATCCAAGATCTCACAAAGACCTTATCTTTATCAAGATTAAAAATGTGAAATGGATGGAACTATACTTGACATATGGATTTGAGAAATGATGCAAAAATTTTCTAAGTGTTGACTTGATTGATGAAATCATGTCTTTCCAGCGAATCGATGAAGTCTTGAACTAGATAAGCAATGATGAAAGTATGATATTTTATTGGTTTCTGAATGTGTCTTAAGATTGAGGTTTTAAATTATGTGTCATTCGTCTAATGACATGATCATCAAAGAATCATCGAGGGCATGTACATATGGCGAAACTGAGATCTTTGTTTGTTTACGCAACATGATACCTTGGATATTTTGATGTTCAATATCATAATACCAAAATCCACTTGAACCATAGAATTCGATGAAAGTGGTATTCATACTCTCGTGATTGACTTCAATCAATGATAGTTGTACCAAGAATGGGAATGCAACATGAAAAGGAAATCGGTATTCATATCACCATGGTTGAACCAGTGATGATTGTGCCAAATTTTAGGTCTCAAAAATTGCTCAATGATGAATATAAGCTCCTAATTTGTGAATAGTGACAGCTAGTTGCATCCATCCTAGATTAAATACATTTAAGTTGTTTTTTCTTCTTAAGCTCAAAAATTGATTTGAAAAGAGAAAAGAGGGGGTGGAGTTAAATCAAAATCAAAAGTTCATCAAAAATTTTATATGATAGAGTGTGTTGGAAATTAAAAATCAAAATCAAAGTTGCATTGCATTACATTAATTGCATTTAAATCATATTGCATTTAGATTTATTCATCATCTTATCATCCGCATTTGTTTTAGATCCTTTCTAAAGTTGCATTAAGTTCATTTTAAAAAATTGCATTCATTTTAGATCCCATATGTTAATTGCATTCATGTCATTATTCATTTTAGCTCACATTAAGAGGTTATTAATTACATTGCATCTAGTTCATTCTAAACATTACATTTAATTTCATCTCATTAGTACATTGCATTATTCATTAAGTTAAATTCATTAGGGTTCATTACATTTTACATTCAGGAGTATAAATGTATTTAGTGCATCACTGCATTGCATTAGGTCATAAATGCATTTAGATCATCATTAATCATTATATTACTAGGTGATTCATTACATCCATCTATCATGTATTACATTAATCTATCATTGCATTCATCATTAATCATTAAATTATCTAAATCCATACATTACATCGCATTCCATTGCATTACATCATCCATTACATCATATAAATACATCCATTTATCATCACATAGCATTAATCATTAAATCATAAAATAAGTAAATATTCATCATTGAATAGCATAAACATGAAGCCATATTAAATGCATCTATCTACTCTATGTCATAAATAAGACATCCTCATTTGCATAAATAGACATAAACATGTGCATTCATATCATAAACTGCATTTGAAAAGCATAAAAACATAGCATATAAAAATAAATCATATAGATCTGCATATCATATAAAGCACATGAAAAGAAGTCCAACACATGATGACATCATATAATGTAAACCTATCAAAGAAAATGCAAGTCCATGGTATCGTCAAATGTCTATCTCAAATAAGTGAATCAGAGTCCAACTAACATGAAAAGTATCGATCATAAAAAACATCATCTGATAAAAGTATAATAAGTACAATGTCTCGATATAAAAAAAATCATAATGTACATCGAAAGAATGGCTCAATCATATCTCAACTACCAGAACCACTGGCACCATCAGTACTAGGACTTGTATTAGGACCTCGACTGGAGCTCGCATGTAACCCATGCTGACTCATAGCAGTCATAAACATCTGCATCATCGCGTTGAGTTGTGTCACCTATTGTCTCATCTCTGACATCTCTAACTAAAAAGACTAAACATCAGAGGCTAATGCTGATGTAGGAGGAACCTGTGAAGGAGTCTATAAAGGAACCTGTGAAGGAGTACCATGTGGTGAAGGAGCCATGGAAGAAGATGGAATAGAAGAAGAAGATGGAAGAATAGAAGAAGATGGAATCTAAACAGAAGGAAGAGGACCATGTGGAGGAGGAGGTATAGAGGGTGCATGTGCCTGATCTACTAATATTTGGGCCAACTGTGCATCTAGATCTGAAACTACCTGTGCGCCCACTAGCCTATATATCCAAACTCTATGCTGACCCCATCTGGCCAGTTTGTCCACACCCACCTGATGTAGTGCTCTAAATGGACCACCCCTAACCCTAACCCATCTACCCCTCATGTGAACTCCACCTCTGATCGGAGTGGGGGAAGCAATAATATGAATCACAGCCATACCTCCTCGTCTCACTCTACTAGCCCATCATCCTCGATGACCCCGTCTCCCACCACCACTGCTATCTCCACCATCATCATCCGACTGATCCTTGATTCCAAGCACTGGCTCTACTAGATCAATAAATATGGGAAATGGGTTCTGTAAGAACCACTGAGCATAATCGTTGATCATGCTAGCATTAACAATGTGATCTCTCATATCCCATGCAAGGTGGGGTAGCTGTAACAACTCCTCTCAAGATCTCTAGTAATCAATCTAAGGACCCCAAAGGTATCTCTCCACTTGTACTCAAGCATAAAGGGCTAACCCCTATGACATCCCATGTATCCACCCAAACTATCATAAAAATAACTGGAAATAGAACTGCTCAATAATCAAGGGTGTCTTCCCTATCATCAAATGTGGCATAAACATATAGGGAAGTTCAGTTGCATCCTCAGGCCATGGCTCGCATCCAATATATGGTCTCCAGACCACCTGATTAATATCATAAATGATGTGCCACCAGTAATCCACCTCTCCTAGGTGGGCCTGCACAACCATCCCCTCATATATCCATGTGAAAGGCCATCTGTGATCTTGATGCCAAACTGTGATAGGCCTAATGACCGAAATATTCTCCCATGTCCATAATTGTAGAAGTACTACTCCGACAGAAAGAGTAGCACCTTGCCGATATAAAAAATCATGTAGCTCATGATACAACTGAGCTAGCATGCAAGAACCCCAATCAAACCTATGAGGATGGGCGATCATATCCTCAAGGATCCTACCCCAACCAACTGTGAATCCATGTCCCTGTCGGTCATCAACCAAGAAACCACCGACAAGGACACCAAGTATTCCTGGAAGCACCGAGAGAGAAGTAAATTGAGCCCACTGGATGATCTCATCTCCAATGGTAGGATCAAAAAAGGGACGTCTACATATTTTACCATTGTAGACCTGATCATAATAGACAATCTCCCCATGGGTGGGGATCCTCAGAACCTTGTAAAAATCCTTGGGAGTGATCATCATCTCTCCCATCAGAAAATGAAAGGTGTTATGGTCAGAGTGTCAGCGCTCTGCCATAGCAGTAAGGAGACCCTGATTCACGTGGAATTGAGGGAGAGAGAGTAGGAACAAAAAACCACATCGACCTATCACACGACACTCTGGTCTACTCGGGTCCTCAATCATGTCAAATAGAAAAATATATAAGCCTCAAACAACTAGATTCTGAAGCTGAGCTTGTAGAAGCAAGTTTAAACACATCAGAAATCAAAATCATAACTATTGGATCATCTTAAGTCAATCGACCAATCAAATCTAATCAAACCACAATCAATTTTGTTGATTCTATTCAAAGAGGATGGAAAATTCATCATCACTATCCACCATCTAAATTAAGATTGACCATCAAACATTCAATATCAAATGACTTGAACTGACATCATATGACTCGCTATGAATAGGACTCAAAAACCTAAGCCAATTGACTACTTGACGACATCGGACAGACTGGAAAATTGACTGAAAGGTTCACAAATTTTTCCAAATAGGGTATATGCGCTATTTCATTGCTTAAAAGTGTCAAAAATCAAATGCACAACTGAAAACATAAAAAGTGCAATGAAAACTCTCAAACACGCTAAAACAAAGTGTAAGTGCTACAGGATTTAGTACACGTTGTAGGATTACCTTGTATGTGCTACTAAAATTATTGAATGCACAATCAAAATTAAAAGCGTATTAGGAAGTTGTAAAGGCAAAATCTTGCCCTAAATCTACCGTTTGTACGCGCAACTAAACTAGTTGAATGCGCTACAAAATTTGTGTATGCACTGCAAAAAAGCTTGAAAGCATAGCGAAATTTAAAAATGGAAAAAAATAGGGTTTCTAGTAGAAAAATCTATTTTTTTTAAATTAAATGCAAAAATGGACAAAGTAAGTTGTTGGGGGTACATACCGGAGGTCCATAGCTGGGTAGACGCTGGTATCGTCGACCACGCTCGAATCTATGCTCTCAAATAGGGATCACCATCATGAAATAACTTAGAGGGTCAGAGTGAAAAAGTAAAAGAGGAGGGTAAAAAATGAATAGTGAAAATGACCTTTTACCCCTATATATAGACCATTTTGACCTAAAAGGGACACAGTTTACCAGAAAATGACCCGAGACCCAAATTTTACACCAATTCAGCCAAATCAGGGGCATTTGTCATCATAGCATCACAAATTCAATATCTAAAATGAATTCAAAATTCACACTTAATTCAAAATAATTCAACGCAAATTGATTAAAAATGCAACATCTTTCAAATTTCATTTCATTTTTGAGGGGGCATACACTCGGACTATCGGCAATCCATCATCAAATCAGGGGCATAACATAAAATCAAAGGCTTAATCTTTTAATGGAAAATTATTCGCTAATAATCAAGTGGGGCATTAAAACATCAAATCAAGCATCATATCAATGATGTAGCATCAAATCAACCATCAAGGACTTAAAATCAATCATAATCTCATCAATCCTATCATCAAGATCTGCATCTTCTATCAACATCAAATCAAGCATCAATCTAATCAGTGACTCTGCATCAAAAATGAATCAGGACATTCTTTGAACCGATACATTTCTCATATCGATTCAAAGAGGAGCATTGGTAATCACCTGAAAATGGATAGGACTAAATCATGTGAGCAACTAAGGCAAAATCAAAGCAATAAATCTGAATCAAGCTAAAATCAAAGCAAAATTGCAATCAAGCCAAAATCCAATTATAATTGAAAATCAAAAGCCAATAAATCAATTTAAATCAAGTTAAATCAATCAATTGTGCAATTAATCTAATTAATTGCATAGTTCAATTTAAATCAAATTAACCCATTCAAGGGGTACACATGGCTAAAAAAATCAATTAAATTCAATTATTACTTCTTAATTTCCCTCACCCACCACATCGGAGGAAAATGCATCAACCAATAGGAATCAAGGATCAACCTCACATGTACCAAGCTCAAATCAAATCTCAATCACACATAAGGTGAGAGCATCTTGGCCACCGATTTTGTCTCTTTGTCCCAAGCTTTGAGGACAAACCATTTAAATTGTCTCCAAAGGTGGAACCATGAACTTAACCTCAACTCAACCATGATCAAATCAACTCCACCCTCTACACTTGCCAAAATCTATAAAAGCAAGGTATAAATCAATAAGAAATCATCCACAAATATGAGAATAGCATCAAACCCCTTGCATTTTTGAGCTAGAAAGGCAAATATAGAGTTAATTAAGCATAATTTCATTTTGGAATTGATTTACTTAGTTGCTTATCATATCATTTATCATTTTAGAGCTATCACTAATGGAGGCTTGTTGAGAGCTTCACATTAGCATGTCTAAATAGAGAGTCATAGAGTGCTTATTGTCTTTATTTGCATATTTAGCTCACTAATTATGGTATTTAGCTTATATTATTCATTTATTTGAAAAACTAACCCTATGGAGATGCTTTCCACAACACACACAATAAATTTATCAAGGAAAGTAGAGGAAAATATTTTAGATAATATAAGGGTTGATTCTTGAGTAACACATATTAGAGGATGAATTATTGTTGAAACCTTCAATTTGGGCTCTACAACTTTCTCAAACCATTTGGAGAAGATATCTCACACAAGGGAGAATCTTCTCTCCACACGGTGGTGGCTTCTTCTCTCTCAGCACATTCTCTATATTTAAGCCCCTTTTTTATTTCCTTCTCTTTTTTTTATGGTTATGGGTGATGGACCTCAAACTAGGGCATCAAAGAATACCATTCCTGCAAGTGGAGATAATAGAAGCTTTAGGGATGTCATTTTAGGAGAGTCAGAGAAGAGATATGGAGCTGATTTTATCACCACCAAGGGCCCATCTAGACCAAGAACCAAAGATGGAGGACTAGGTAAGAAACCTAGTACCTCTCTCTTCATTATTCCTAATTCTGAAATGGTTAAGAAATTTAACTTTGAAAAATGTAGACATTAAAATGTTGCAATATTCCTTTTTGCATTAGACTTGTCTTGCATGCTTGTAAGGAACTTTATGAATTCTTGGTTTCAATATATCTGGGTGCAAAAATTAGGGTATTCCTTTTCATTTTTTGTACAATTCAAAAGGGGTTATTTATAATATTTTTGAAGAACCACCACTGCCAATCTGAGGTGTTAAAAAAAGAGTTTTGGTCAATAGGTGGTTCATTGTTTAGAGTTATTGGCTAGAACCCATATGCTAATATCTATGAAATTGAATCCCTAAGCACTCATATATGGGTTACCATCAAGAATGTTGTGTCTCCGTTGTGGCAGTAGATCCCCAAAACCCTCAATTATATTGGTGCTATGCTTAGGGTTGATGAAACACATTCTATCCTCCCCCACATGGATATGAGGGTCCTCCTTGATGTTAAACCTGACAATGAATTACCTAATCTCCTTTTCATAGACCTAGAAGAAGAACATTTCAAATTCTCTTTGGAATTCTTGGGTGGCCTCAACACTTGTTTCCTTTGCAAATAAGAAGGGCATGTGAGAATAAGTTGCACCATTTTAAAAAAGAAACATAAACATGGAACTTCTCAGGCACATTTTATTGATCTAGAGAACCCTACACCCTCTATCCAAACACCCTTTCCCCCCTCACCCCTCCTAGGATAGGACAACCCCAACCCCCCTCCCCCCACTAAACACATCCTCCCTCCTTTGACTTTTAGATCTAATTCTGTAATTCCCAAACCTTCCTCATCGAATGATCCTTCCCCTTGCATTATGCTAAAGATGGTTAGAACTCGTGCTACCATTAAAAATTCAATAAGTGTCAATGCCCCCAACACCATCATTTCCATTTCTAAGGCCTTTGAGGACTCCCTTTCCATGTTTGATCCACCCATCAATAGATTGTTATAGAGAAAATTAGAAAAATCTTAGAGGTAAGAAAGAGGATTGAAGATTTTGAAAAGAAGAGAAGTGAGATTAATAACAATACCACAAATTCCTCAACTATGAGGGTTGAGCCCACCATAGTGGACCCTAATGATTCCAATGGTGGCTCTAGCATGGATCTTGATGATCAGAAGGAGTTTCCCATCCCTACCCAAGTGATTGATCAACCAAGTTCGTGCCCCTCTATTTTTTTGATCCCAATATTGGCCATCATCTAGATAAGGATGACCATCCCAACAATAAGAATCAAGGTGTAGCCAATATTGGACCTAATATAGACCACCATGATGGACCTAACCTTGACAAAGATAATGAATTACCTACTATAGTTAATGAGAACCCCTCTACATATTATCTAGCCATAACTCCATATTGTCCTCTAAGAGGTCCTTAAAGGCAATCATGTGAAGAGGAGGAAATAAATATTAAATATAAAATAACCAACAAGAATAAAAAAAGAATCAAAAGGAATAGAACCTCCTCTACTAGATCAAGTCATGGAATCATTATCAAAAAGAAAAGAGGTGGACCTCTTGGGTCTAGCTCATCGGCCAGGACATCTCTTAAGGGAACCAAAGCTCAATTACCCAAGTGCTACACAATCTTCCATCCCCCCATGAACATGAAAACCTAAAGTTAACCTATGGAGATGAAATGTATCTCTTGGAATATTAGGGGCCTAGAATCCCAAGATAGGAAATATGTTGTAAAAAGTTTCCTGAGAGAACACATACTTTTTGATGCTACAAGAATTAAAAGTAATAAACTTTAACTTGGATGTGTGCTTCAAATACATCTGGAGAAAATCCACCCCTTTTAGAACTAATCACCCTAGAGTTAAGGGAGGTATAGCAATTCTGGCCAATAATAAATGGAATAAATATATTGCAAAATGGGGATGTTCCCCATGCAATTGGATAGTCTGGATTATCCTGGACACTAAGGAGGGAAAGTTTGGAATTACCTATATTTATGCATCTAATGACTATAGGTAAAGACCTGAACTTTGGAAGTGCAATTGGATAAAGTTCCATGGATCCTTGGTGGTGACTTCAATATGATTGAAGCTCTATCTGATAAATCAAGAGGTTCCGAGCTTGAGTGGAAAGGGGAAGAAAAATTCTTTTGTTTGAGGATTATTGATAAATTTATACTCTTTAATCCTATGGCTAATCTAACGAAATATTATAAGGGGCTATGGTTTACATGGTGTAATTTCCATCAAGGAAACAAAAGAATAACTCTAGATTGGACATGTTTTATGCCAATAGAGATATGATTCAATTAAAAAAATATAATATGGGAGGAGGAGTCCAAGTTACTCCTTAGACCCTTTTTTATCACCATCCTATAGTGTCCACATGTATTGTGGGAAATCCTACAACTAAACTAACAAAAAAGGGTAAGGCCTTTTCCCTAAATACTAGACTATCAATGGATGAAGATGTTTTCCAAGCTATTTTATTATTAGATGCATCAACCAAACCAATCCTATTGTCCATGCTACTAAGGATAGATGGAATCAAAACATCACAACATGGAAGGGGTTGTTTCAAACAATTGGGAGGAAGAAAGCCAAAGATATGAGGAAGTGTGAAATTAAACTACATTATATCCTAGTTGCAGTAGAGGAAACCCTGCAAGATGACCCCTCTAATATAGAGGCAAATGTAGAACTGTCTCAAGCCAAAAATGCCTTCATAAAATTATAGAATGTGAAAACTCTAGGGATGAAGATAAGGGCAAGGTTAAATTGGATTGAGCATGGGGAAAAAGGATCCAAATACTTCTTCCAAATGCTTAGGTCAAAAGAAGCCAAAGAACATATAGTTAACATTTGGGACAATGATAAATTTATATCACATAGCCTAAAGAAACAATGAATACTTTCAAGTGTTTCTACAACAAATTGTTCTCAACTAAAGATAATAGTAATGGAAAAAAGAAGGCTAACAAAAAGATCAAGAGATTGATTCCAAACAAGATAACAGATACAAAGTCTAATGCTCTTAGAAAAGATATTTCAATGGATGAGATAAAAAAAAACCATTATGGCCCCTTAGAAATGATAAAGCTCTAGGGCTTGATGGACTACCAGTAGAATTCTATAAGAAAAACATAAAGTGGATTGTGGAGGAACTTCTAGAATTGTATAATGAAGCTATCCAAATGGGCTCTTTGGGGCAAGAGATCAACACTGGTCTCATCAAACTCATCACCAAGAAGGGTGATAAATCTCTACTAAAAAATTGGAGACCTATCACCCTCCTAAATGTGTCCTATAAGATATTGGAAAAGGTCATTGATAAAAGGCTGGAAACTATACTCCTCAAGCTGGTTAGCCCTACTTAGATTAGTTTTTTGAAAGGTAGGTATATCCTAGAATTTACTTCCTTACTGGGAAGAATGAGTTGGACCAAGGAATCTAAACAAGATGTCTCTATGCTACTCATTGATTTTGAAAAAGTATATGATCGACTAGAGTGGATCTTTATATTCATGATCCTTGAAGGATTGTGGTTTCCTAAACAATTTTGCAATATGGTTAAAACACTCATGGTAGATGCTCATGCTATAGTTGAAGAAAATGGTCTAAGGTTTGAACCGTGTGGCCTTACTAGGTCTATTAGACAAGGTTGTCCACTAGCATGAGCTATAGTTATTCTTGCAGTAGATACATTATATTGCCCTTTGAGGGATGAAAAATTATCACGAAGGGTCCATGGAGTACTTCTCCCCAATTCGGATGAATTATCTAATGTGAAATTTTTAGATGATATTGCAATGCTTATTCAGTTCACTAAAAATAACTTTGAAGCACTAATGATCAAGGTGAACATCTTTTGTGAGGCATCTAGGAGTAAAATATCTCTCCCTAAATCAGTCATGCTTGGCTAGGATAAAAAAGAACTTGAGTGGTTTAAAAAGTATCAAATCATATGGGGAGTAGTGGAGCCACCCACCAAGTTAGATACTTGGGTATGCCCTTTTCTATTAGCCCAAATCTCATGGATATGTGGAATTGGATCAAAGAAAAATTGAATTAAAAACTCAAAAATGAAACAAACATTATCTCACCATGGATGGAAGAGTACAAGTATGCCAACATTTATTTCATCCTACAATATTTACTATTGTTCAGCATGTTTGTTCAACCAATATTAGTTTAGAACCATCCAAAAAATGATCAAATAATTTATATTTTCAGATGGTAAGGGTACAAAAAAGAGACACCCAGTCAAATGGCCTTGGTGTTCTATGAGAAAATCAAAAGGGGGCTTGAATTTAAATAACCTTAGAACACAAGGGATATCCTTAGTAGCAAAGTGGATTTTCAAAGCCTTACAAGGAAAGGAACCATGGAAAATATTAATCAGACACAATATTGCTAAGTTTTTTCCTAGCCAAGAGCATGCATGTATATACATTCCATTATGTGATATTATTGTTGGACAATTCCCAATCAAACTAGCAGGTTCTGTTGTTTTCAAATCATTATGGAAGGCATGGGAAATAGTAAGGACTCATATTACACATAATGATATTATAGATTCTAGCAACATAATTTGTGATGAACGGTCTATTTGGTGGAACTTGAACTACAATAATAAACATTTTGCACTCATCCAAGGCCACTCAGCTAGAACCTAGGCTAACAAAGGTATAATATTTTTTAATGATATCATAAGGGATGAACAACTGATCCCTTGGAATGTACTCAGTGTTGAATTCAACATCCCCCTTATACAAGGGAGAACATATTCTATGTTGAGATATGTGTGCAACTCTTTAAAATTACCCATATCTTGTGAGAATTTGGGTGATAGATTCACCTCTTTTAATTGGCTTGATGGCTCTCTCCTTCCCTCCATCAAAGCCAAAAACATATATTCTACCCTTGCTGACATCAATGAAATCCTTGATCACCTCACCACTTCCTGGAACTCTAACTTTAATCTCTCTGATTGCCATTCCTCTTTGTCTAGCATCTAGTCCAAACCTATAGAACCCCTAAAAATTGCTTCATATGGAGTCTTTTGCTTCTTAAACTACCCATTTTCGCTAGTTATGGTGAGCCTAACTTGTGCCCTATATGTAGACTTTCTCAAACTATTGTTTATATTTTCTTTTATTATCACTTTGCTAAAGAAGTCTAGAAAATGTTTGTTGTAACATTGGCTACAACATCCTTCCATGGGAAATTGTTGTGGGTAAGATCCAGTGCAAGAAAGAGGATATTTTTTTTTGTCTATATTATCAAGTGAAGTTCTTTGGTCAATTTGGATAAGTAGGAATGATGAATTATTTAATGGAAGTACTAGATTGCTTACTAAGTCTCTTAGGAGACTCATTAGAGATGACATTGCATGGAAGGTTACTATTTATTTCAAGATCTCAAGGAAAAAACTTGAAATATTACTGGAAGATGGTCAAGTTAGGGTATATGTCAATGAGATCTCACATGGACAAGAAGATTAGTTGACTATACTCCAGTCAAGATTGGCTTGGAGAACTTCATGGAAGAGTTGGAGATTCAAAGGAGGAGAGAACAAGAAAATGATCAAGTACCTGTTGCAACAGCTCTGGAGGCAACGATACCTATAGCGATAGCAGTACCTAATGGAGTTGTAACACCTAATCCAGTTGTAGTTGATATTGCTATACTTAGATGGTCAGATGGAATGCTACCATGGGAAACCTGTATCAATCAATTATAAATATGATTAATCAGTAGATGTCTCCCATTGTATATAGTGATTATATATGTTTCTTCCATTTGTACTATGTATATTTTTTCTTGCATCAAATATCGTAATAGGAGCATTCTGCTTATAGTGGAAACCTACTATAAACATTGATGTATTTTGATCTATTATATCTAATACAAAAAACACATATTGGAGGACCCCTGCATCATCATTCCTTCAATCTATGTGATTCATTCCTCAGCAAATTGAAGAAAATAAGCCAAAGGGTTATGTTTAAATTGTATAGAAAATATAGTAGAGGACATAATATGCTAAAATAAGTTTGCATGCAAAGAGCTTCTGGATAAACTGTGTGAATAAAAGGATCAAGAAGAGGCATTAGTAGTAATGGAAGACGAAATGATCTCCAACTAGTTATTTCATGTCTTATTAGGTATTAGTACCTCACAAACCCTCAAGATAATAGGTTTAATTTAATAAAAGAAGGTGACAATATTGGTTGATTTAAAGAGTCTCAAAATTTCATCTACAAAAAGCCATATAAAATTAGTTTAATCATTTTTTTATTCAACCCACAATTTTAGGTTATGATTATGAATGGATGCTTAATAGTAATTTATAGAGATAACAAATATCATCAAACTCATAATGGGATCTACATGCTAAGTTTTCATATGTCTTCTATCCCAATAGTTGGAGTAGACAATATATTGGAAGTCTCATTCTCTTACATTTAAAGAAATAAAAATTTAAGAATTCACACTCTAAGATTTGTTTCATCCCTGTTTTAGATGAAATAAAGACTTGGGAAGGTAGCACCATTTCCTAGTCAATACACACACATCCTTACATAAATAAATATTTTCCTAGAGTTATTGGGTCAAATATAAGTAACTAGTTGAAGGCACTAGAAATTCCCTTCAACAATTATTCATCCTAGAATTCCATAGAAAGCCTTTATAACCAAACCATTATATGAGTTTTATTAATATTTCTTATAATAGGTTGAACCAATTTATCATTTTTTAAGAGATGGGGAATATTTCCTTAGTAACCAAGGACTCCTTAAAATAACATTGCTTAGATCTTCTTTGCAAGAAAGTGAGAAAGAAAAAAGAATTTTTACACGGCTAAAAATCCATTTTCCCTTTAGTGTATCATTTATTAGAGATCCACAATCAAACCATCTTAATGTTTGGACAAGGTTGCATAATGTTTTCAATTAAAGACATATCCATTTTAGAGACCCATTTATGCATGATAATATTAGGAACACTAATGGAGAGATCACCTCGGTTTAATCCTAGAAACACTATTACTATATAATATTCCATACCTTTCTCTCTAAGGTGACTTCCCAAAAATGTTTTTCTAGATGCCTATGTTGGTATTAGGTCTAACTTGGTCCTTGAGGCTCACTCTTGTGCTTAATCTTTATTTGGATTAGTTGTTAGCATAAGGTTGACAAGCCACTCCCCTAAACAGATCTTATTACTATTTTAGTAAATCTAATTTTTTCTCTGATTTTTTGTCATTTTTCCCTGATTGTTTTAAAAAAACCTACTCCTCTAGTTTTTCAATATATTCCCCAAGCATTTTATGCTTCTATGGTTCATACCATGACTGGTGATTGACAAATGCCCCTAATAACCATATCTTTGATAGTCCTGGGTTGATTTAGAAACATGCTTAGAGACCTATTTGTGTCATTTCATGTCTCTTTAGACATCTCCTTTATGCTTGTCAAGATAGCCTATATGTTGTTATTTTCATTGGAGCTTTACCTTGACTTTCCTTCTAGAGGAACTCTCATTGTGTTTGAAATTTTGAACAATTAAGAATTAAGCCTATGAGGACAGAACAACAAAGATATTTCCACTAAACAAGGCAGAGTACTTCTTAGGTCAAGACATGCTATCTTTCCCATATGTACTCTCTTTTTCCCTATGTTACCTCAAATTTCTGAGATGGGGGGACATGGAAACGAGTTTTCAAGAATTGTTTTTACTAGAGCAGGGAATGGCTAATACATACACATGGCTAATAGACACACACACACCCATATATATATTACATACATATAAATATATATACATATGTATATGTATTTGTGTGTGTGTGTGTGTGTGTGTGTGTGTGTGTACACACATACATATATACATACACACACACACATGTGTGTGTGTGTGTAGTTGTTATATGGAGCCTAATAAGACTTGGAGGTTAATTTTTTCCCACTTTTATCAAGTTCCTTAGTTCCTTAGTTCCCTACCTATCCACAATTCTAAGGAAAGGAGACCCACACTCTTATGTACTACTTCATGACATCTCTCAATGTGCTCCTTCTACTACAATTAACTTCCAACATCCACCTTTGTACCCATGTTTTTTCACATTATTTTTTGATATATATTTTGGCTTTTTTGGTTAGCTCAGTCATAATGTAAAAATTATCATTTAAATAGTTTGTCTTTAAAATATTTAGTTTGTTTGATATTCATTCAATTATACTATTTGTGAGATGAATATGGTTAGCTAGTTAAAATATCCTTTTAATAGACAAATAGGTTGCTTGTTGCTTAATTTTTATTTATTTAACATTAAGATGAAGATAAAACTAGATTGTTAGGAAGTATTTTTCACAAATAGTCCAATTATATTATTGCTATCGAAATTATTAAATCTATATTAAACTCTCTTAATATTTAAATTTAGAAAGTTCATTAAATTAAGAATGTTCACTAAGAGCCACATAAATCTACATAAAAATATCTAATTGAGGGGAGTGTTTTAAAACAGATTTAAAGTTGTTTGAAAAAACAGA
The DNA here is from genome assembly GCA_027943335.1 of Chamaecyparis obtusa. Classification (NCBI taxonomy): domain Eukaryota; kingdom Viridiplantae; phylum Streptophyta; class Pinopsida; order Cupressales; family Cupressaceae; genus Chamaecyparis; species Chamaecyparis obtusa. The sequence continues at coordinate 1,646,864 of BSBK01007367.1, forward strand.
TTAAAAACTATTTGAAAAAGCAGATTTAAAACTATTTGAAAAAACAGATTTAAAACTATTGGAAAAAGCAAATATAAAACTATTCGAAAAGGCAGATTTAAAGCTGTTTGAAAAAGCAAAATTAAAACTATTCGAAAAAAGCAGATCTCACCTCTTCTATTTATGGACAGTTTGATTGAGAAGCAGACAGACTGTTCACTATTTTCATTTTCATTTTGAATTTTTGCTGTTTATTCGTTTGTATAATTTTTGCTGTGATTTTGAATTTGATAGAGAAGCAGGGCAAATTGTTCACTGTTTTCTTTTTTATTTGTTTCTCTTGGCATGGCCATGCCTCTTTTTTTCCTTCTCTGCGTTTAGGTTTTGAAGTTTTGTGTTGTGTTTTTCTTTGCATTCTGTTTGTGGATGGTGACTTTTCAATGGTGAGGAGAATTACACAGCCCAGCGAGTGACTGATTGGAGATGCAGCAAGGAAAATACTGTAAGATCACCATTACTCTTCACTTGATTTTAAATTATAATAAGTCTTATGTCCCGTGAATCGTTTTCCGTTTGTCTGAAAATGTAACCATTATTCTGTTAATCTAATTATTTTGGGCAGAATGTTTGTGTCCTCAATGTCCATAATTAGAACTTGAATTCAATTTTTTTAAATGCATTTCTTTGTAATAAGTCTTGGTCTATGTGCATTCAAGGGTCCTTTTCTGAGTTTTGTGTACTTGTTTAATTCTGTTTGTTATGTTCGTGATCACATTATTTATATTCCTTCTTTGGATCTTTCTGTTTATTGGCATATTATTGAATGCACTTTATTCATCCTCTTTTTCATTCATTTTGACTTTGCTTCAAGAATCCCCTGTCCATTCGTGTCTTGATTTTGACCTCAGTTGACATGTACTCTTTACCCATATATTCATGCCCACAGTTGATTTGGACTGAGATGATTCACTTGTTCATACCCTGCCTTAATTGCTTCTACATGTAGATCTTATATTTTGTGGTGAATTCAATGTAGGTTTAAGTGTTTTTGCCATAAATTTAGTTATAGATGCTTCTTTATTGCATTTTGTTTTAAGTTGTGTCAACCATATAGATGTTGCAAATTTGAAAAGATTCAATTACAATGTTTAAGAAATTATGTAAAATGCACTATGATTTTGCAGTTTCAAATTGTTTTTACGCAAATTACTATCTCATGTGAGTATTGGTAGGTTCCAAATACATTATGCGTATTTCCTAGATTTTTTTACACACATTTGTTGTCCTGATTTTTTATATTTTTTGTGGCTGAAATTGGTGTAATTAAACTTTAAGTTTTTAAAATTTACAAACTATAGTGTAAAAAGTGATTCAATTTCAGGTTGATTTGGGCTTTTGTAAATCTGAATAATTTGAGTTAATGATGACATAAGATTCTGGTAAAAACTGTGCATTTCTTCTAAATCTGAAGCTTATATATTTGCTGTGAATTTAATGTAGGTTTAAGTTTTCTTTATCGCATTTTTCTTTTAAGTTGTGTCAATCATGTAGACTCTTGCAAAACTTGAGAAGATCTAATGACAATGTTTACGAAATTATGTAAAATGTACTGTATAATGTTTCAGTTTCAAATTATTTTTATGCAAAACAAATTGGTTGGTAAATACTGTTTGTAGTATGTGGATGGATCCACCATTAGGGCATATTTTGGCAACGTAAAGTTCATCTTTCTCTTTCCGTTTTGTATTTTATCTGATTTCATTGTTTTATCATATGTTGATGTGGCTCTCGAATTTGGGTACTCCAGCATTTTCTTCTATATGCCCATACTATTCGACAATTGTTTTTTGCTTGGAAGCATTTGTCAACCATCTTTCTTCTGAATTTTATTGGATGTCTCTTGGAAGGGCCAAAACACATAAATAACATTTGTTTCTTATATTTCAATGATGGTTGTTATAACTTGTAACCATAAGGGCCTTCTTGATTGTTCCACTGTATATATCTCTACCATAAATCCTAAATTATTAAGGTCTTATTGATCATTGTAATAGATATTGGACTCTAAACTATGTGATAAACCAATTTGGTGTTTCTTTTCTCTGTTACAATAAACTGGATATACAGAGGTAATCAACTGTCAAAAGTCCTCAATTTTAGGCTAAAAGATTTTACACTCAGACATGTGGCATTTCATAACATGTGATAGATTTGAATACCAGGCCTTCCTAGCATGCCATTACAATGGCTCCTTGTAATGCATTCACCACAATGTCTATGGCACCTGCAAAATGTTAGAATTAAAGAAATCCATAACTTTTATTAAGGAATGTTTCCATCATGGCTTCTAGTATTACGTAAATTCACCACCATGTTTTCCAACTTGGTAGAATTTTAATAGATGAATAAATTTTATTACCAATTGGAAGGGTTGAGATTGAATTAAGCAAATCACAATATGATGTAGATCGGATTGGATATAAGCCCAAACTTGCAGCAAACTCAATTCAGACACATTGTATTAGAGAAATATTACACAGAAATTCTGCAACAATGTTCAATTTTTTTTTCATTGCTTCATGTCATTACAGAGATTTTGCATTCGAAGTTTGACCTTGATTTTACAAAGTTTCACACATTCACCCACTTCTCTCTGTTTTTTCACTTCATGTCATTACAGATATTTCACATTATTATCTCTTCTCCTCCACGCAATCACCCACTTCTCTCCTTTTTTTAATATGCTTGTTTAAATCTGCAGACTCTGGCTTTTCTTTTCTTTGCAAATTTGTCCTTTTTCTTTCCCTACATTTCATCTCACACACATTTCTCTTCCTCTCTTCCATCTTCCTGTGCCTCTTTCAATTCTTGTTTGCAAAGTTTTATAACCCCTTTTAAATTATATTTGACATTCAACAATAATTGGGTGATCTAATGACCAAAAGATTTTTTTATGATTAATTGACTTGGAGAATGTTGTTTCTCCTTCCATTGCCAAATGTTCATGCATCACAATAATTACTAATCTGATCAGTGGTAAACTTTGGATGTGGTATTAGTTTGGTGTGGAGTAATAGAACCCAACTTACCATTAGTTTTGTACTTGTTATGATATTTTGATCTAAATTTTTGTTGAGATGTTTTGAAAGGAGAAAATGATATATCATATACATATGGTTAGCCTTTGTATGTGGTATTAACGTTATATGATGGAGAGATATTCCGAATAGAGGGAAGATGAAAGAAGCCATTGCTTCATCCCTTGCTCACTCCATCAAGTCTCTGTTCATCTCTCATTCTACTCTTGACACTACTGTGCCTCTCACTATTTCTTCTTATGGCTCTATATTGACAGGCCAGCATGGCTGTTGAAGCTTTGGCTGCCATACATTTCTTTGTCTATGACATGAGTTTTATGTCATGAAGAAAACCCTTCAATGCACACTTAAAATTGTAGTTCAGTACTAATCATACAACTATAGTGGTGTGCACTGAACATATCGGTGTAGGCATGTCTAGGTCATCTGTGGAGTTATGGTAACAGAATTTTAGAAAACTTGTTTAATTTTTATCACTCCATTTCAATGCAGCTAGCTTCATATGATGAAGAAAGCCTGGAATATTGGATGTGATTTTAATTTCCGTTTTAGTACTGGTTAGAGATGATTTACTATATTTCATATATGTTTTATCTTTTCAAGCTTTTCAAAGTATAGTTATATACATGTAAAAATATCCATATCCATTCCCCTGTCCTAGATACAAGTCCATCTTAAAATTTACAATATTGTCATCTGCTATCATCTTCAGAAACATACATAGAGTGACAAATGGAATGTGATGTGCTCGATGAATGGAATGGAGTGTGCTTCTTGTGTAGGGGCAATAGAAAAGGCTTCCAGGGATCAAGAAGGTTACTGTAGCTCTTCTTCAAAACAAGGCCATGGTACTCTATTGGTCGGCCTTTCTGGAGGTAAGATATATATGACTTTTTTTCTGAAAGTACTTGCTCAACTTCAACTTTTCTTTACTATTCAAATTTCAAATGATGTAATAATTCCAACTTCAACTGAACCATTTTGTTTTGTACTTAAAAGTCATTTTTTTTCAATGTTTCTTTTTATATAGTCAAGACAATTGAACAGAGAAACATAACATTAACTTATGCCTAATAGTTACAATTTGTTCTTTGGGTAACTGTAACTGCAGTGAAAAAGGAAAGCAAATTCTTGTAGAAGGAAAGCAAATTCTTGTAACTGTAACTTTCATACATCAATCTTGTCATGTTCAACCTCTTAGTCTTGCAGGTTGAGTACAATCACAATCTGTGCATAAATGTCCCCAATCAAAGACTCTTTCTTCTACATCAAATTCTATTTGCGGTTTAAATTTGAATCACACTACAGGTGTGCGCTAATCACACTACAGGTCTGGGCTAGTCCACTTCCCTCTGTGTTTTTATTTCTCTGCATGTTCTCTTACATTCTTAAAAGATACTCAATGCTTCAAACTTTTTCTAGGCAGTCTAGCGATAGTTGTTAGTTTCAACAAATCAAGTATTTATTTTTATAATTGTTACATTACAATCCTATATTCACATTTAAAATTTTCTATATAGATTTCAGACTTTTAATTTTATTTTTCATTTTTCAATAGTTAACTATTGAATGTAGTAATCAACACTAACATAAAAATTAAATAGAAATTTATTTTTTATTCTTTCCATTGTATATTCTGGTAATGTATTATGCTTTTGCCTAAAAGTATACTAATTGAAAATATGTGTTCCAATTCCAAAGTGTCTTTTCAGCCCAGTTGCTCCAGAGCTGACTGAATCATTTCGAACTGTATCTTAAAAAAGGGCATAAGGTTTTTTCTTATAGTTTTATTTATCTATAATATAATCTTATATATTGTTATTTTAATCTAAATGGAGATTCTAATGTATTGGTAGTGTCTTCTGATTTGTAGAAAGCTTATTTCTTTTAACATGGACTGGAAGAGTTACACTTTTGATGAGCTGCAAATTTGATTGGTAAGGTGCACCCAAGTAATTCAAACTTTTTATTTTGGAGAATTTAGTGTTTTTATTACTCAATAGATAAGGTTAAAAAATCAAGACATGTAGAATAGTGCACTATTTCCTATAGGTCATTCAAACTTGACTTCCATACTATCTCTTAGATGGCTAGTAAATATGCAATCTTTTTTATGAGTTTTGATGCTAAATATTTTGATTAATGTGAGGTGTGAAATGAGCATTGTGCAGCTTTCTTTTGCATTGGAAGGAATAATGTAGAAATACTACAATTTAAAAGATGTCAATAGCTTAGTTGGAAATGGTTGTGTAGTGATGTAAACTTTAAAACAAGCTTGAAGACAAATTCTTTGTAAATAGTACTTTTATTAATAAAAAGTATTTTTTTGAGGGGTAGGAATACCCCTCCATGAACTCTTAAGGATGGTCGCAGACATCCTTCAAGAGGTGTTTCTTATTCTTTTTTTGCTATTTTATTTTTATTTGTTTATAAAGTTAATTAGAGTAAATTTTTATGTTAATCAAATGTGTTAAAAATTTATTAAAATATTTATTTGTTGTTAATTAAACAACCATTTGTGTGTGTGGGTGTGTGTGTGTGTGTTTAATTGAAAACATAAAACAAGAACTATTTTAATTTTCCCTCAAATTATATATTTTTATCATGAATGTTATTATAGAATATAAATATGGAATGTTTATATGATCAGTATAGCTTTGACAAAAAGAGTAATTAGTAAATAATTGAGGAAATAAAATTCATCTATTGACTATTTAATGCTTAGTGTTCTTGTTGATTAGAATTGATGATATTGATTATGTGTCATTGATTATGAGGCTTTTATACCGAGATTCATGTTTGCTATTTAGTGTTATGGTGTGTCCTAGTGCACTTATAGTAGTGTCAATGACATTGTTTCTATGGCTAATGTAGTAATGTTCTTTTGTGTGTGTAGTGTGGTTGTTCATTAACAATGGTTGAGTAACCAACTCTAGTATGCGATAGTTCGAGTTGAGTATGGCTTATGATTGTGTGCATAAGAGTTGGATGGCTTAGTAATATGCTATGAGTTGCATGGATTTTGAGTGAAGCTTTCATCATGAGTAGTGTGCTTAAATGGTTAACATGTTTAGAGATGTTTACTTTAATACATTATGATTGTATGGATTTTGTTTCTAGCTCTAATGTTTTATATGTCATTGAGTTGTATGGGTTTTGTTTGAAGTTTCAATAACATATATCATTCAATTGTATTGGTTTTGTTTGAGTGTTGCATCAATTGTATTGATAAGTGCAAGTGTTTATTCATCATGGTTGAGAGATATTTACTCTCATGGATGATGATCATATGGATTTTACATGAAGGGTTTAATGACACATGCCATTGAGTTTTATCGGTTTTGTTTGAAGGTTTTTATAGGTTTTGTTTGAATGATTGAGTGATATTATGTATGACTATTGTACCCTTTTCCATGAAGCATACACCAAGTTTTAGAGGTTTTGTTTAAAGGTTGAATAAAATTCCTATAGTGTGCTTACTTTGCTTGTTCATGCATCATGATTGAGTGATATTGAATGTTGTATGTGATGATTGTATCTTGTTATTATTAGCATTAACACACAAAAACATTAAGCACTCTATAGTTGTTAGCTGCAAATTAGCTATGCACCATTATTGATGTACTTGTTTATGCACCATGGTTAGTGATGTTCTCTCTTGTGTTGCTACTATATAGCTTTTGTGTAAAGGGTTTACTAATTTCAAAAAATTTATAGATTGTATTTGAAGTTTGTATGATGGTGTATGTCTAATTGAGTTGTATGGATTTTATTTGAATATTACATGAAACTCCTACAATATGCCTAGTGTACTTATGGACTTTGTATGAAGTTTGTGTAACTGATCTACATATAACCATTATGGAATGTTTGTGTTTGTGTGCATTAAAGTTGAAGATGTTAACCAAGTGTAAGCAATTATATAGTTTTTTTGTCAAGGGACTGATGACATGTATTCCATTAAGTTGTATAGTGACTTTTAGTGTGGATAGGCATTAGGGTTAAAAGGAATTTGATTAAATCACTATGCAATGCGTAATGTGTTTGTTTATGACTCATAGTTGAGTGACATTAACTCTTATGTTTAATGATTCTAATGGAATAGATATGGTGTGCATCAAGTAGAATTGTTTTAGCTTTAATGTTAAACCTTCGTTGTGATTAATGTTCATCACAACTTTGTGGTGTTCATAGTGTTTTTATTCATGCATGATGATAAATTGTGTGCATTTTGATTGAATATTTAAATGATTTTTCATGGATTCTTATTCATACATCATGGTTGAGTGATATTGATACTACATGATGATTGTATGACATTTACATGAAGGATCTAATGACACCATTTAGTTGTATGATGGTTTTTTTCCAAATAATATATATATCCAATTTAGTAGAATGTAATATGTGGTTTGCATCAAAATTTATGATGTGCTTGACATGCATGATATGTTTGTATGTGTGTCATAGTTGTGTGGCATTGACTTCATGATGGTTCAAATAAATTGTGGTATGGATGGCGTGGGTAAAGCTTGAATGAAATATATGGAACTTTATTCTACTAATGTCATTCCTTTGTGTGAAGTGTGCATTGCAACTAGTATGTGTATGCATGTATGAATGTATGTATACATGGATGCGCCTGTGTATGGATGTGTGTGTGTGTGTGTGTGTGTGTATGTATGCATGTATGTATGGATGGGCCAATGTGTGGATGTATGAATGCATGCATGCTTGTATTAATGTATAGTTGTATGCATGCATGCTTGTATTAATGTATGCATGAATGCATACATGTACATGTATGGACCTATTTGTATGAATGTATGCATGGATGTACCTATGCATGAATATGTGGTTGTATGCATAAATTTATGTATGAAAGAATTATGTATGTATGGACATGTATGAATGCTAAATGTATGTATGTATGATTGTATGAATGCTAAATGTACGGATGGATGTATGAATTGAGGGATACTTGAATTTATGTAAGTACATGTGTATAGATGCATGTATGCATGAATGTGTGGATGTATGTATGTATTTTTGGATCAATGGTCAATGTATGTATGTATGTATGTACAAATGTATATATGTATTGCATTTAAGGCATGTACGCGTGGATCTATGTTTCCATGTATGGTTATATGAATGAATATATGTATGCTTGTATGTATGCATGCATGTATGGATATATGATGTATGTGTGTACATATATATGTATGTATAAATGAATGCATGGATGTATGGATATATGCATGCACACATTGCATGAATGTGTGGATGGATGTATGTATATATTTTTTGATCAATGGTTGTATGTATGTATGTATGAATGAATGTACAAATGTATATATGTATTACATTTAAGGTATGTACGCATGGATCTATATGTTTCCATGTATGGATATAAGAATAAATGTATGTGTGCTTGTTTGTATGCATGCATGCATGTATGGATGTATGGATGTATGATGTATGTATGAATACATGGATGCTTTAATTTATGTATGTACATGTGTATAGGTGCATGTATGGATGAATGTGTGGATGGATGTATGTATATATTTTTGGATCAATGGTGAATGGATGTATGTATGGATATATGAATAAATGTATGTGTGCTTGTATGTATGCATGCATGCACTTATGGATGTATGATGTATGTATGAATACATGGATGCTTTAATTTATGTATGTAAGTGTGTATAGATGCATGTATGCATGAATGTGTGGATGGATGTATGTATATATTTTTGGATCAATGGTGAGTGGATGTACGTATGTATAGATGTATATATGTATTGCATTTAAGGCATGTACGCATGTATCTATGTTTCCATGTATGGTTATATGAATGAATGTATGTATGCTTGTATGTATGCATGTATGTGTGTACACATATATATGCATATATAAATGAATGCATGGATGTATGTATGCATACTTGCATGCAAGAATGGATGTATGTATGTATGTATATATGGTTGCATGCATGGATGGATAAAAGTTAGGATGTATGTATGTATTACATTTATGAATGTATGTATTAATGGATGCATGCATGGATTGATCTATGGTTATACATATGCATGCATGAATGTATGCATAGATATATGTATGTATGTGATAGGTCTAGTGTGCCTAGTGTGCTTAATTGTCTATCATGTTTAGTGACATTTAATGTGGATATTTTTAAGTTTTTAATGGTAAAACTGTCATTGAGTTCAATGTGTTCTGTTTGAATTTTTAGTGAATTTATATCATTTCAAGTGTTTATTCATTATGATTGAGTGACATTTACCCTCATATATTGAAGATGAGCCATGGGTAGATGATTCGACTGAGGTTTGTTTCATGTTTAGGTGCGATGGTTGATTGGTTGTACCCCATTTGTCATTGAGATGTTTCTATTCTTGCAGTCTATTCATGAGTGCAAGCAAAGAGATCATTATGGGGACCATGTGACGATTACAGGACTGCACTTGAGGAGATTGAGGGACTTTCTCCTATGCTATGGGACTATAGGTCAGACACTCTTGATGCAGGGACCATGACAAAGTATGGATAGTGGATAGTGATAGATCATTTCCATAGATTTATTGATTCAACAAAGCCAATGCCTGATATTGATGAGCCTAATTCTAACCAAGGTGATGATGAGCATGATGATGACGGGAGACCTCAGCGGAGGGGTGTTATAGTTTGAGGGCGTAGATCTAGAGGTCCTCGAGGTGGTAGAGCTGGTAGGGTTGCTAGTTTTGGTCCTTGTAGAGTGGTTTGCAATAGAGGTGGAGTGGTTATAGTTGTTCCTAGAGGTGTGGGCAATGGTGGAGGATAGGTAGGTGGTACGGATGGTGGTTGGTGTGATGGCTGAGGTGGAGGTCAAGATGAAGGACCATAGTAGTTCACGGATAGGCAGTTTGGGTTCCTCGTGTAGTGAGATGGATAGTGCAACTAGTTGCCCTAGTTATTCCAATTGCTCCTTGTTAGGATATTCAAATGTTGCTAGCAGGGATGATAGCATTACAAAGTCAGGTTGCATAGGCTGAGTTTTTTTTTAAGTTTAGCCATAGCAGTAGCCCAGATTTAGGTTGTACAATAGGGTCAGACTAGCTAGACACCCATTCAAACAAGGCCATCTACATGGACAGATCCATCATTTAGACCACCAAGTGATCCAAATGGTACTAGTGGTGGTCCCTCTTTAGGTGCAAGTGCAAATATAGGTACAAGTGATGGACATAGTTAGATTGCACCTTGGTGGTTACATTGGAGCATGATCCTCAATGTATACTTGTCTCTTGATTCTTATGATTCAAACTATGATGATATTCTTGATATTTAGACATTGATGATGTACTTGATCTGGACATTTGATATTGACACATGAGATAGCTTTCTTACCCCTCTTGATACCTATGATTTTCTCCATTGATGTCATCATATATTGGACTTTATGATTTTCATGGTCTATATACATGATGTTGGTGGATGCAGTTCTATATGGTTTTATCTATATTAATGTTTTTGAATTTTTCTATGCAGGATGTATGTATGCTCTTTACCTTAGTTTTTATTCTAATATATGGATGCATATGGATATTTACTTGTATGGATACATAAATGAATGACTTAATTACATGGTTAATGCTTATATGATAGTTTATTTTTATGAATGCAATGTAATGATTGTATATGTTTATGATAATGCAATGCTTATGTACATATGATAATGTTAATGATCTTAATTATGTTAATGAAATGCCACCTAAATGACTATGAGATGTCCTTAAATCACAATGAATTATGGATAATTAATGAAACCTAAATGATTGTACAACTTAAGGATAATGGATAATGATATGCTTATGAATGATTTAATGATTAATGTAATGTACCTAATATGCAACTTATGTAATGTTACAAGTAGTTGTTGTTGTTGCACCAAAAGATCGACCTATTAATGCCCGATACAACCACTAGACTTATAGAAGACATAGGAGGCGGTTAATCCATGTCATGAATCCCAAGGGGAGCTCTGACCATTTTTCCAACAATCTCCCCCTCAGCATTACTCGAGGGGATTCAAACCTGTGACCAAGCTCTGATACCACTTGTTACAAGTAGTGGTTGTCGTTGCACCAAAAGATCGACCTGTCAATGCCCGATACAACCACTAGACTTATAGAAGACACAGGAGGTGGTTAAGCCATGTCACAAATCCTGAGGGGGGCGCTGACCATTTTTCCAACATGTAATGATTAATGATATGCAATTGATTTAATGAATAATGATATGATCGTAATATGAAAATGAAACATACCTAAATGCACGTGAAATGCATTTGACTTACATAAATAAATCTAAATGAAAATGAAATGCACTTAATGACAATGATTAATGAAAAGGGTGTGGCTCCTATAGGTGTTCTGATGTTGGTCATATAAGCCCACAATGTTGGATTTAACCATATGTGCCAATCTCTCCCTGAGTCATCAACTGTCTTTTTAATGATCTTAAGGACGTTTTTATTGGAAGCCTCTATTTGACCATTTTCTTGTGGGTAATAAAATGAAGAGACATGTTGTATAATATAAGATTTCTCATAGAACTCTTTTACATCCTTGTTCATTTCCCTCCTAGGTCCTTTTACATGCATTTTATATTTCGTGATTGTCCCTGATTTTTTGATAGGTTGAGGCTTTCAAAACCCCTTCTTGGCACACAACCCTGGGTCCTAGAAAAAGTCTCTCTAGACATGGTGAGACAACTTGCTACTAGATGAGAAGTTGTTGAGACAACTCAGCGTAGAGGAAGACATCTTGAATATGTTAGTGATGAAGAAATTGAGGAAGAACAAGGTGGTGCAGAACCTTCACCTATGATGGATCAGGGTGAGAAAAGATTGTTGAAAGCTTTGACAAATTTGAAATCTACAGCACATTTTAATCCTCCTGAGTACAGTGGAAAGATGGATTCGGATGAATTCATGGATTCGATCATTGAGATGGAAAAGTACTTTGAGTATGAAAATGTCCCAAAGGAAAAGAAGGTGAAGATTGCAAGCATAAAATTGAAGAGTCATGCATCCTTGTGGTGGGAGCATTTGCAATTGGAAAGAAAAAGGAAAGGCAAAGACAAAATTAAGGTATGGAACAAGATGGTAAATAAGTTGAAAGTCAAGTTCTTACCTTGTGATTATCAGATTAACCTAGTTAGGCGAATGTAAAGTTTGAGGCAGAAAGATAGCTCAGTAAAAGATTATAATGAGGAATTCTATAGATTAGATATTAGATCTGGACATGATAAAGATGAAGTGGAAAGAATTTTTTAGGTACCTAAATGGGTTAAGAGTTTCCATCCAAGAAGAAATTAGTTTGGTTAAGTTGGAAAACATTGAGGAAGCTTATCAGTTTTCCTTGAAAGCTGAGGAGAAATTGAACAAGAGACATGAGCAAAGACAAAGAGGAAGAGGTGGTAGATTCCCTAGAGGAAGAGATAGATCTTATGGTGAAAACAATAGATCTGATCAAGACAAGACAAATCTGGATAAAGGCAAGACCGAGTGGAAAGGTGAAAGTTCGGTTAGAGGAAGAGGCAATAACTACCAAGGTGGTTATAGCAGAGGTGGATTCTGAGGAACTTGTTACAATTGTGGAGAAGAAGGACATAGGTCATTTGAGTGTACACATGCAAGTAAGAAGGTCGGTAGCAGCAGAAATGCTTTGGTGCAAGAAGACTCACCGAATGAACTTGAGAAGGAAAAGAACTTGATGGTTTGGAGAGCATTATGGAGTGAAGGTAATAAGGAAAGATCCAGTAAGGAAAATTGTGTTCAAGACTAGATGTAGAGTTTCTGATGGAGTATGGAAGGTAATCATTGATATTGGAAGCTCGGAGAATTTGGCATCTGAGGAAATGGTTAAAAAGTTGCAGTTGGAAAGGTTGAAACACCCGAAACCCTATCAAATTTCATGGATCAAGGATGAGCATACACTCTTGGTAAGTGAACAATGTTATGTGAATTTGAAAATTGGAAACTACTATGATAAAGTGTTGTGTGATATCATGCCTATGGATTGTTATTATATTTTGTTGGGTAGACCTTGGCAATATGATAGAGATGCTATATATGATGGGAGATTGCATAAGTATACTATTTGGGAAGAAAGAAAATCTTGTTACCTTTGATTGAAGAACCCGTTAGTAGTGTTTGTACATTTGTGAAAATTTTCTTGATGGAAGGAAGAAATTTTGTTAAAGGATTTGAAGAAGAATGATGTATGTTTTGTTGTGATTCCTAACAAACCGAGTAAGAAAACAGTGGATAGCATACCTAAAGAGATTGATAAGATACTCACCGAGTATAGAGAGATCATTTTTGATAATGTACCTAATGGTTTTCCATCGAAGAGAAGCATTGATCATTGCATGTATCTTATCCTTGGAGCTATTTTACCGAATAAGGCACCACATCGGTTGACACCTACCGAGAATCAAGAATTGAACTGACATATTTGAGAATTGTTGCAAAAAGGTTTGATCCGAGAAAGTTTGAGTCCTTGTGTAGTACCAGCTATATTGGCACCTAAGAAGAATGGAGAATGGTGAATGTGTACTTATTCCAGATCAATCAACAAGATAACAGTAAAATATAGGTTTCCTATACCGAGAATGGATGACATGATGGATAGTTTGATTGGAGCAAAGTATTTTACCAAAATTGTTTTAAAAAGTGGATATCATTAGAGCAGAATCAGAGAAGATGATGAGTGGAAGAGTACTTTTAAGACAAGAGAAGGTTTGTATGAGTGATTGGTTATGCCTTTTGGTTTAACTAATGCACTGAGTACTTTTATGAGATTGATGAATGAGGTTTTGAAGAAATTTATGGGTAAATTTGTGATTGTATACCTAGATGATATTTTGATATTCAGTAAGACTAGAGAAGTACATTTTTTGCATGTTAAACAACTATTGCAGAGGTCAAAAGAAGAAAAGTTGTTGATTAATCTGAAAAAGTGTTCTTTCATGAAAGAAGATATTGTGTATTTGGGATTTGTAATTTCAGCTAATGGTTTGAAAATGGATCCTGAAAAGGTTGAAGCTATTTTGAATTGGCCTACACCTGAAAATGCTAGTGAGGTAAGATCATTTCATGGTTTAGCAATTTCAGTTCAATTTGTAATGCTATGACTAAGACTATGAGAGGAGATAAAAGAGAATTAAGTGGACACATGGCGCTGATAAAAGTTTTGAGACTCTGAAGAAAAAAGTTGTTGAATTGCATGTGTTAGCATTGCATGATTTCAATAAGGTATTTCAAGTTGAATGTGATGTAAGTGGTAGTGCAATAGGAGTTGTATTGAGTCAAGAAGGTAAACATGCTGCTTTCTTTAGTGAGAAGTTGAATGATGCAAAAAGGAAATATTTTATGTATGGTCAAGAATTCTATGCTATTGTTCAAGCTCTGAAGAAATGGAGACATTATTTGATACCAAGTGAATTTGTGTTGTATACTGATCGTAAGGCTTTACAGCATTTGGGTAGTCAAAATAAGTTGAATCAGAGACATGAAATGGGTTGAATATTTGCAGAGTTATACATTTTTTATAAAACATAAGAGTGGAGTCACTAACCAAGTTGTTGACGCATTGAGTAGAAGATCTTTGATGACCGAGATGAGAATTGAAGTTCTTGGTTTTGATGACATGAAAGATTTGTATGAAATTGATCCTGATTTTTTTGAGCCATGGAGAAAGTGCAGAGCACCTATTCAAGATCAATCGAGTACTAAATGAGAATATTATTTCATTTAGGAAGTTATGTTGTTTAAAGGTATTCAATTGTGTATAACAAGAGGATCAATAAGAACTAATTTGATAAAGGAAAAACATAGTAGTGGTTTGGCTAGACATTTTGGTATTGACAAAACATTGAATTTTCTTAAGGAGAAATACTTTTGGCCACAGTTATATAAGGATGTTCAGAAATTTGTGAAAAGTTGTGGAGTTTGTCAAGTTACAAAGGGAGTAAGCCAGAATACTGGATTGTATATACCAATTTTGTTCCTAAGAAACCTTGGATTGATATCAGTATGGGTTTTGTTCTTGGCTTACCGAAGACAATGAGAGGTAATGATTCTATATTTGTTGTTGTGGATAGATTTTCTAAGATTTGAATGCAAAAAACTATGAAAATGGATCCAAGATTAATTTATATTTTTGGGATTTTCTATACAAATAACAATGTAAGCTAAATGAAATTGATCTAAAAACTTGATAATACTGCATTGAAAACTAAGATATGAATGCCAAAAATAAGAAAACAATGTTACCAATGATTCTCCAAAAGCTGCACAATCTCCAGAACTCAACAGTATAGCGATGTTGCTCTCTAAAAATTACACGTAATTATGAAGGACCAAGGCCTGTTTATATAGAAATTCAAGGTTTGAGAACTCATGGAAAATCCAAAAATCACTCCTTGATCAACTCGAATTGATTGGTGAGTTATCATGGAATTAGAAACAGTTATCTAGTAAAATCATGGAAATCAACTTTTTAACCCATAATTGGAAGTTGAGATCACTCCAATCTAATTTTCAACTCACAATCACATGTTGAGTTTAGAAACTTAACAGATTGAATACAAGAGTTGATTTTGAGTTTAACTGCTTTTATGATTTTTGCATAGATAATTATTGATTTATTTAATTTCCATGTGTTTTATTCTCAACTTAACTGATTTTGTTTAAAAATAACTAATTTATGGGTTAATCAATTATTTAATCAAACTTTATCCAAAATTATATTATTAAATTTGACAACCTAATTTTAATCAATTAAATATATATTTAATCGATTATTTTTGAGTTTTTGATTTATTGTCAAATTAACAACATTAATTAAGAATAAATCTAATTAAATCTAATTAAAATAATTAAGTGGCTAAATAAAGTTTAATTAATTAAACATTTAACATATTCAATTAATCGACTTAGGATAAATAATTAATATCATTTATCACCAAATAATGTTTAATCAGAGATAATTAGGATAAATTGGGAATATTTAGGAATATTCTCTAATGCAGATTTAGAATAGGATCGATTAGGGTTTTGATGATTCGATGTGCAGATGTGCCTTAGGTTAGGACTTTGAGGGTCAATTTCGGTCGATTTGTTGATGTAGGAGGTCAATGGTACTGAAGCCCATTTTTTAGGTATTACAACAAAGCCCATTGACATCTCAGACACCGAGCAACTAGAAGAACAAACATATGCTGAAGATTTCTTATCTGTTGCATAAATTGCAATGGAAGATATTCCTGAGATGTTGAAGAAAATAGGGGAAGAAGTACTCATAGAAGATATTATAGAAGGAGACCCTAGTGAGGAAGAAAAGGATGATCAAGATATTACTACTACTACCAAGAATAAAGAAGAAGCTCAACCTATCGAGGTAGATAGAGAACATATATCAGGTGATTTACCTATTCTTGTACAAGCAATTGATAGAGTTGTCGAGAAACAAACTGAAATGGTACAATATACAGGTTCTTTAAATGTATTTAATTCTATTATTGATAATCAACCTGAAGAAACCAAGACACAGGAGAGTATACCACCTGACTAATAAAAGGATACAGTTGATGACAAGGGTGATGAAGAAGGAAAAGATACTGAGACCACAAATACAGAAATAAATGATCAAGGAGATCAAGATACAAATAAAGTAGATGTATCTACTACAAGCACAAGGCCACAAGCCCTAGAACCTCAGATTGAGGGAATTTATATAATGCAAGACAAGGAATATTGATGCAGGTGAAGGATGGTGGATCCAATTAAGGATAGTCCAACCTTGTAGCTTTAGAACAACACAGTGGAATAACACAACAATATAGGTTTCAAAACATATTTTCCATTAACATTCCCGGTTGTAAGGCCTTCCAGGTTAGGGCCAATTACAAACAAGAAGTAATTTAGCAAGATCAACAAGATCCAATACAACTCCAACTAGTTCAGTTCTGAGATAAATCAGAAACTAATGGAAACCCTAAGGCAGATCTAAACTTGTGCTCACAAGACACCAAGCAATATCCTTGTCTCCAAGTATGCAAACCACTAGCTCTGCTATTACAAACTATTAGATAACAATCTGATCTGCAAGATCTCGCAGGATCTTTTCCACAACTTCGCTTATCTGCTACCCAGATCTTCTCTC
Organism: Chamaecyparis obtusa; assembly: GCA_027943335.1. NCBI lineage: Eukaryota > Viridiplantae > Streptophyta > Pinopsida > Cupressales > Cupressaceae > Chamaecyparis > Chamaecyparis obtusa. The sequence goes on from BSBK01007367.1 coordinate 1,664,175, forward strand.
AAAACCTCCTATCTCCCTGATTCCCAAAACAACTACCCAAACATCCTATAAATACTGATCATCAACCACAAGTCAGCTGGATGAAACAATTAACTCCTCCAAACAAATATTAAATGCAATCCAAGTTGGCTCTCAAATAGCCTTACAATTACTTAATTCAACATGTTAGCCTCCAGATCCACATAGGAGAATGCGACATCAGCTACCAACAATAAATGTACCAAGTCGGCCAACCAAATCACCAAGAACTCCATTCGGTAAACCAGACTACCGAACACTAATGAAACAACTGACCAAGCCCAGCAACACTGAGCAACACAAGCATCACCGAGCACCAATTCCACCGAGTTTCCTTCAATAATCAAGACCACCGGTTAAAGTTGCAACTGAGTAACACCGGCCAAGTAACACACCACCATGTAGATTTACTGAGGACCCAAGAATGCCCCTGCATCAGACACCCTAGGTTCAAAAAGATGTTCATATGTGAGAAGAACACTTTCGAGATTCAGCACATAAACCTCGAACTGGTTCTTCACATACATGTATTTGACCCACCCTTTATTTGCTCAAAACTTCATATAAATGTTTTTCTTTGTATTTTGAATATTTTTTAATAAATTAATTCAATTTTTCATAACTAAGATAAATCCTTTTATACAACCTATTTAAGTGGAATCCTAATGAATTGGTTTTTTCTATTAAGATGACTTATTATTCATCAATCCAAGGTCTTGTATGATCAAACCGGGTGAGATTTGGGACCATTAATATTGCATCTTTTGAATGCCCTTTATTAGATCTAATTTATAACATTAAAAAAAAAATCTTCTTTTTTCTTTTAATTGACAATTAGATTATATGCTGGGGAGATGCCTAAGTTCATTTGTCTATCAAGTGTTGGATATATCTAACGTCTAAGCACCTCATTCATTTTTTCTATTGAAATATTACTATCCTAATTCTAATGTCTAAATATAGATTAAAAAAATTTACAAATGAAGATTCTATTCTTGAAATATTACGATCCTAAGACAACATTGGAGATCTTTTAATTCCTTAAAGGAGTTGATATTTTGAATGGTCTAATGTTTAAATAGCAAAGGTTTGTTCAACCCTAGATTGTGTTGATTGTCTAAGATATTAGCGCCATGAGAACCAAGATTTTAGCCTTTAATAGAAATGTTAGTAATTTCAATACCTTCACATAGAATTCAAGAATGATTATCATGCATCTTGTTGTCTCCCACAGTAAGGTCCTATTGGAGGTGATGAGTAAAAGATGAGTTATATTTGTGTCCCACTGGAAAACTCTTACCACATTATACATGTAGATAATGGGAATTGCCAAGCAAACTGATTGAAAACTAACTTCTTATTCTTTTCCATGTGTGTCATATACACATAGATAATGGGAATTGCCAAGAAAACTCATTGAAAACTAACTTCTTATTCTTTTCCATGTGTGTCACTTGTGTCTATGTAAACATTTACTTTTCCTTTCATTTCATACACAAAAAAAGCTTGTGTTTCATGGTAAATTATGATTATCAATCATAGTGGTAGTATTGTTTCTTGCATTTGCATCCTTGAGCTTGAGCAGAAGTCGACGGGCAATTCTAGAGGGCGGGGCAGAAGTCCCATGGGCTTCAGGGGAAGGAGAAGGCCAAAAATTGGTTCTTGTATTTTTGCCTCCCAGAATACATGCTACTACATTGCAAGCTCGAGCAACATCATCTGTAGTACTTCAAGTGCCCAACCAAAGCCTGATTTTTTGAACGGTCTTTAATCTCTGGAACCCATCTTCCTAATGGAATATGTTGAACTCTCACAGATAATTTTTTTGTTTCTCTCCATACTTGTGCTACAAAATACAAAGTGCCCATTTGTTGAATCCATGTAAGATGTTGGAAAACTGATGGGATTTACAACTGAATTGTTCCCATTTTTACAATTGGGAGATCTTCTCTTGAATTTAGAAGGGATTTTTGTAACCATTCTCTTGTATATTCTAGGGAGGAGTTGTGATTAATTCCCCAATGAAAAAATGAAACCATTTCAAATCTATTTTTTGGGGCTACATTGGGCTGCTTGGTTGTCCTCTGGCTGAAATGTAGACTTACTCTAGAAAATTGTTTCAGAGGAAGAATGAAACCCTCTTTTTTGAGAATCTTAAGAATTGGGAGAGATAAAGCTCAATTGTGTGCTCAGTGAATCCGTTATCCAAGCATCCCTCTTCTCATGCAAAAGCTAGTGATTAAAACTATTTTATTAAATTAAACTATTGCATAGATTGTCACCAAACTTATCAAAATTCACATGACACAACATTTTATGCCACAACCACACATCTTCAGTTCTAGCCATTAAACAAGAAGTTTCAGCATTGTTAAGATAGAATAGATTACCTTTAGATTGTTCACCAGTACCGACCAACTTTCATGTTTCATCATAGATCTTCACCTTCCTACTTTCAAATGCAACTCGGTGGCCTGAGTTATTCAACTATACTACACTTAACAAGTTATAGTTAAGTCCCTTCACCCAATATGCATTTTCACATTTAATCTTATTGTTCAGCATGATAGATCCTTTTCCTTTTACTTGACAAGGTGTATCATTACCCATTTAAACAAATCCTCCATTATAGTGTTCAAGGTATTCAAAATTTTCCTCACCACCAGGCATATGATGTGTACAGCCACTATCAATAATCCATGTATCATTCTTGTTAACTTTAGAAATAAGTGATGTTTCTACATACCTTTCTTCTTCTTCGGAATCTTCTTTCAAAGCTATGAATACCACCTCAATGCCTTCATCAGTGTCGGTGTTGGTGTCATCATCATCATCTCCAACAAGGTAACATGCCTTCTTGCTTTTGTCTTTGTAGTCTGGGTTGTTTCTTCTATCATGGTGTCAGGTCCTCTGCGATCTCGGTTATCTCTTTTGTCATACTTTCTTTCACTAGATCAGTCATTCTCTTTGTCATCATCTTTTCTATTAGGACATCTAGCTGCAATATGACCAATTTCTTTACAGTTAAAACATGCCAGAGGTAGTTTTCCTTTATACCTTCATTTACCTTTTTGCAGCCTCCTAGCCATAAGTGCTTCAAGTTCATCAAGTCCTTCATCACTGTCACTTTCACTCTTATTTCTTATCATATGTTTACTACTTGATTTTCCAATTTTCAAAGATGACATAAATGCAAACTCAACACTCGGTACAATATTGTTATCATAGTTATTCAGCTCAAAAGTAGTCAATTTACCGATTAGGCTATCAAGTGTAAGAACATTACCCAGTGCAGATCTCATCTCATGAATTGCAGAGATTCTAATAGCATAGATTGGCAACAAGGTTCTTAGAATTTTACATACAAAAGTGTCTTCATCAATAACACCTCCTACTCCTCGGATAGCATTGACAACCTCCTTGATTCGATTATTATACTGTGAAATGTTTTCTCCTTCTTTCATCTTCATATCATCAAACTTTCCTCTAAGACTTTTAGCTCTTGCTCTCATCACTTCAATCCTTCATATCCTTCAACATGTTCAACTTGGTGAATAATACCCTGATGCTCAGTAATGCCTACAATTCTACTCGATTCTGTCTGTAACCAGTTTGATTAGTAGTGCATGAAAATAGTCTTTCCATGTGATTTCTCTTGCAAATTCAATTATCCCAAACTCAATAATGAATCGCATGTCTCTTTAAATAGACATCATAAACCATTTTCTTCTCATCCATTAGATTTTGCCTCTTAATCTCTATAGTTCATTTTTTCGCTTCAAGCTTCCCTGGAAGATGCGTCTATAACACATTTCATCCTTTTCCATTATATGGATCTTGAACTTTGTCACTCGTTAGATCAACATAACAAAATTTATCTTTTACCTCGCAATCATATGCAATTTGTCAGCTCATCAATTCAATCAGCTATTATAAACTTTAATTGTTTCTCTCACTCAGTTAATACAGAATGTGTCAGCGAATACTAACTCAATTATTATTGATACTCGGTATACACTGCACTGGCTCGGTGTATACAAAAATCTTCAATTACCGACCACATTAACTTGTTCAGTTCTGATCTCCAATACATAACAAATTCATGCAATACAATCAAGTCAACAACATGATGCCATAGACTCATCAATAAGTTACTCAATGTATACCTTAGCCATATCTTCATATCCATCTCATCTTCATGTAGATATATCTCTTCCATCTACCATTTTTCTTCTTTAGATGTTTGTAACCATCATGATAAGTATAGTCAAAATTAGTTGACATCAATGACAATACATAATCATAGATTTAATTTCCTTGCATATCACTTTAGTAGCTCGGTGATCTCTAATCGTTGTCTTTCACTTGTCCATTTAGTTCATCAATTTATTCAATCAGTTTTACTTTATCATTTCTCCCCCTTCAAGAATTGACACAAAATAGATTTTGCAACAAAAAATACAATGCTAAAAGCTCACAATAATATGCAAGAAAATTTGAGAGATTTCTATTGAAACTTGAGAACATAAACTGAACATAAAACAACAAGCCTATTGGCTTTCAAAATAGATGTTCAAATCTGATTCCACTCGGATAGACCTGCAAAAACATGAATGTAGAGTTGAAACAACTCCAAAAAAAAAAATCCAAGCTTTCCCATCACCATGTCTTCAAAACTACTCAAATGAAATGAAAAAATAGCTTAAAATGGTATTTTCACTTAATGAAATGCAAATAAATTTTCATTTTGATTTCCCTCCAAGAAATCAAGAACCAAGAGGATTTTATTCCACTTTTTCCTCCTAAAATATGTCAACTTGGTTCTTTTATAAATCCCCTTCCAAGTGTTTTTGTTAGATGACTTGATTTTGTCTTCTAGCTTTTTTAGTTACTTCCCAAGATAGAAATTGTAAGATTTTCCTTTCTTTGTGCTCAAGTTGCAATAATGAATGTGTCAAGATGCTTTCTTACCCATTTTGGATCCTTCTTGAAGTGGTAGGTGGTCCCACAAATTCCAATGCTTAAGTGGAAATTTTACAATTTTAAATTGTCAAATGCCATGAAATGCTAGGGAAATTACATTTGGAGTTTATTACAAAGGTCCTTATTTATTTTTACAAGTATTTGGCACTTATTAAATACTAACAACCTTAAACCAAAATCTACTGAACTAGAAAATGAAAAATATTTTTTTTTTATGTTCGATAGGCTATAGACCATGGATGCTTCTGCATCATTTTTTTTCATTATATTCACCAAACAATTGAAATTGTGTTTGAACATAAATTACTATTAATTATCTATTATTGTATTAAAACAATACATAAAATATGTACTACCCCAAAACTAAAATTTTGAACAATTAAATGGTCTTGATTTCCTTTCTTATTGAAAAATAGAGCAACAAGTTGCAAACCATTTACATTCTTTGATTACAAAAATTAGTTTAATTTGCCACATTGCACCTTACCTTGTAGGAGTAAGAACAATTACTCAGGTAAAAACCCATTTGGCTTCGTAATAAATCTACACTTATTAAAAAAAATTGTTTCATCTATGCTATTATTTCCTTTGCAATGTCTGGTGTTGGAAGATTTTTTACCATTAAAATGTCTAAAATGCCTCATGCAATATTCGACATTTTGCCAAACATTTGAATGTAGCATCTAACCTACAATTTTACCTACCCTAACACTAATTCCTTACATCATGCCACTTACCCCATGAAAATAATTTATGCACATCATATTTTTTGCATTTGATTCATCCTTAATATGTCAATAAATATTGGAGATTTGAGCCTCTTTTTCTGAAGGTGTTTTGTCCATGTTTCATCATTAATAGAATTTTTTTTCTAGATTATGACTGATCCGGGAGAAAAGATTTTAGATATCCCAAGTTCAAAACCTACAAACTACAGTAATCATGAGTCAAAGAATGGATATTCATTTTATCTCCCAAATACCCTCACTAAATGCCTTGGTGATAGCAATGGAAACAAGCATCTTACACCTCCAAGTAACTAAAAACAAAATATTTCAAGGTGATCTTAGCATGTAGGAAGTGTTACACACCACTTTCAACTTCTCATCCATTGATTGTTGCATGTGAATTTTTTTTAATGTAATACAACATCCACACAATGGTGCCACAAAGACTTGTAAATTTGTTCATATAACATAATTTATGTTGCATACCATGAAGGATATTGTTGTAGATTTGAGGCACAAACAGTGAACCCCTAATTGTTCTCCTCTTTCTTGCATAGGCTTCATTGAATCCTCTCATTCTATATTATGTTTTTGTATAATAGTGGTGTTAATATTTGTCCATATATTACAACTCCCAAATGCATTTTGGTGGAACATTACACTATTAGTGTAGCCTCATCTCTCCTCGAACAATCCAACTTGAAAACCACTTTTTGTGCAAAGATTTTCATTGTTGGAGCTTGGAATATGCTTGGATGATCCAATGATGAAGCTCTTCTCGTGAGAGTAAAAGTTCATAAAGTTTTTTAATGCATAAACTTTGTGACATAAAAATATTTGAAGGCCAATAAATCTGCCCTAATTTTGATTTCAAAACATTTAAAAGTGTTTTTAAATTGCACCATTTATACTATAGATAAACTATTAAATACTTAATTTCTCTTGCAGTTATTTTGGAGTAATTTGACAACAAGCTAATTGGGTGTCTTGGAGCCCTAGAAACTTGTGAGTGGGTATCATAATTTAAATAAACATGGTTTTGGTGCTGGAATTTGAGCACATTGCAAAATTGAAGTACATGCTTTTAAACAACCAAAATTGATCTATAGAGAAAACTTTAAAATAATATACTAGATGAGCTTGGGTTTTCGTAAAAAAAAATCTAGAGGTGTTTGAGGCCCAAATAGTAAGTGGGTTGTCCTCCAATTGTGCAAATTTGAAACTTTTTCTATATGCATTTTTGAGCTAGCTAGTAGTCAGAATCCAATTAAAACCCATATCAACACGCACTCAAAAACCCCACAATTGAACATGCACATTCACTTATGTCACAAAAAACACTTCACTGAGGGGATTTGCATGAAGACACTTGATATGCAACATTTTAGTTGCCAAAGATGACCACTCAAGTAGATTTGGAAAATGCACTTGTCAGATTTCATCTTAAACTCACTACCTTAATGCTTTGAGAAAAGATCAACTTCATTCTAGGAAACTGTCACTGGGTGAGTGATTTCATTAAGGTATAGTGAGCATGTCTACAAAGGAAATTTTCATAACTCCACTTATACTACAAGATATCAATGGTCAAAGTTGACCTTTTTGAAACATGTAGACAACAAAACTCTAAAAATTTGGTTTCCTTTTGGCTCGGTAAAATTACCAAACTTTACTCTGAGAATCTACAATTGAACAATGGAGCACATGAAGATCCAGAGAATTATGATATCCAAACCAATTCACTTGACCACCATAGAGATGTTGAGGAAACCCTAACAAAACTAACACACTGTAGGCAAAAAACCACAATAAATTTTGTTTTATTTGGGCCTTGTAAAAATATCAAACAAGGTGTTAGGGCTCTGAAAATGGACAAGGAGAATATTGATTTGAGTGCAATTGCGAGTACCAACCAATTTCACTTGAATACTTACTGGTTTTGAGATATTTTGCAAAGTGCTCTACTTATGCAGCCCTACCAAACTACAAATAGAAAACCTTCCCTGAACTCACCAACTGAGGGCGCCAAAAACACATCAATTATGATCATAGGAGACAAAATGTGCTTACTTATGACACATAAGCATGCTTAGCAAGCCATTTTTCATGATATCATCAACCATTTTCAAATTAGTCTTCCAAAGTATGCTACTTGGGTAGATTTTGCAGGGTTATCTGTAAGTGTACGACTGCAAAGTGGATATATAATGGCAATTCAAATTGTGATGCAAAGGCATCGATTTATTTCCCTAATGTTGTCTTATTTCAGTATTGTCAACAAGAGACGAATAGTTGAGGATGGTTGGAAGATTAACAATTAGATTAAGTGAAGTCAAATAGTTATGGAGGTATATGGAATGAAATAGAAAAAAATGAGATAAAAAGGGATTAAAAGAGGATTAGAGGGAGGTGTTGGGAAAATGGTGTGTTGTACATATCGCATAAAATGTTTATTATTGTGTTATTTTACTTTATTATGTAAATGTTGTACCTAGGAGATCCTAGATGGACATGCAACATGTAGAGATTCCCATGGAATATTCTTGGATGATTTGTATTGTAACATTGTAATATTATTTGATGTAATTATTTAATATTGAGGAAATAAATTAAATAAAGTATCCAATATTGAATATGGGTCAATAGGTTAGGTATCACATGGTTTATGTAGTGTCACTTAATGTTTTTGTGGGAGCTTGTTTCTATAAAAGCAAACCACGAGGGTAGTTGTTGAGGTTAGCCAGTTTAGCATATGTGGAGGTTGGAAGCATTTTCACATGGAGTTCTTGTTTATCGCTATGGATTTTAAGGCTTTCATGGTTATATTGCAATGGTGATTTGTTGAATAATACATGGATGATGGATGTTTCTGGAGGCTAGGTTTTTCCCTCATGAGGGTTTTCCCATTATATATCTTGTACCACATTTTTGTGGGTATGTTGTCTATTCTCTTGCATGTGGATTCCAAGTGTTTATTTTCATAAGATCTATTATGGGTTATGTGGAAATTATCATATGATTGGTCTCAAGTTTCCTTAAATGACGAGGATTTGCCTAGCATGAGTGATATTATCGATAAGGAAAATAATAGAACCTTGTAAAGGGATATTTGCAAAAGGAAATATATGAATCGGTTGGGGTAGAAACAGGAGGAAGGTGAGGATTTGAAGATTTTTTTGTGCAAGAAAGGGGAACAAACATAGTTTGGACTATTTTGAGAAGCGAAGAATGAGAGACGGAATGGGTCTGAAGATCACTATGGTGAGAAGACATAATGTGGAAGTTTGTTGAATGTTGAAGGAAGCGTAAGAAAAGTGATAGGAGTAGTTTGGGTGGCCAGACCCAGGTTGTAATGTTGAATGAAGTAATTTTTTATGAACTTATACATCCTTGTCAAAGATTGAATAAATAAATAAATAAATTCTTATAATTCATTGTTTGATTATCCTAATGGAATTGGTTGTTGATTCCCTAGGTATTGTTTATTCAGTTGATTCACTATAATACCTATTGTTTGCATTTGATTATATGTTAAATGTTTGAAAATCATCTTCTGGGAAAGTTTTTGTCGTTATTTTGACAGGAATCATGTAGGAGTCTGTCATCGTTTGAAGTCATAGCATAAGTGTGCAGATGTGAGCCACTAGATGAGTTTCAAAGAATATTTATGTGAGATTGTTTCCATAAAATTATTAAAATTTGAAGGTACCAAAAAGATCTATGGAGACCCTCGTATATCTCCATTCCTAGATGATAGCATTGTAGATGGTTGTATTCCCTTTAATGATATAGATAATACTCATTTTGATGATGATACATTAGAGAAGCTTGAGCATATCATAAAACTTGCATGTTCTAATAATTCAAATACTTCCCTCCTTGCTCCACTCTTCCTATTGAGATATCATATTTGTCTTGTATTGCTTCTAATAAGATTAGTAATTCTATATCCATAGACCCTACTTGATTAAATGCAACACACCATTCATTTTCTTGCATGTGTAGCTACTTAAAATTCATATGTATCAAACTTATCATCCTTATTTGTGGAGTCTCATATTTCATATTTGGAGGAATCATTTAAAGATATCCATATCCTCTTCCATGATAAGAATACCCCATAATCATTGTCTTTGGAGGTCCTTCTACATTAGTCTTCATAAGATTTTTATTTTCATCACTTGATCTTATACAGGGACATTTGAGAAATTTTTAGAGGCACATATTTGGATTCAATTTCCCTATTCATCCCACTTATGGGAATGGCTTCTCTTATCACCAATGGATCTATTTCTTCCTAGGGGGAGAAATGATGTTTGTAGGTGATGGATTGTATTATGACTTCAATATTTCATCATTTACATAAGAGATACTTCTTTATGGAGGGATTCACATTCTCATCTCTCTCTCCTATTGGGATGGCATTCATTGTCCTTAGAGGGTCGTACAAATTTTATCTTTTCTTCTTTCACTAGTACACATTTGTTTGTTTCTCTCTTTGAAAAATGAGGATTTCCCATATTTTTTCTCTCCTTTTATCTTATTATAATATATTTATTTGATTGTACATGGGTACCTAATCAAGCCTTGTAGCCAAGATTTCTCCATGCATCGTTCATCAATAGATTTTTAGGTTCTCCCTAAGTTGCATTTAAAGGGGGTTGTTAGAGTAAAATAAGAAAACCACCTAATTAATTAATTATAATTAGGTTTCGTGCATGCGTGTGTGTGTTTGCATAGCATAGGATGAGGGTTCACACCATGATCTAATTTAATCCTCATCTAAGGCTTCATCTATATTTATTTTTAACTTTATTCTTATTGTAAGGAGTTTTTATTGTATATTAAATAATTCAAATATCTTTTTGGATAAATACAGTTCTCGAAGTTGCACAACAAGTTGGTTTTTTTTGTCATATCCTTCTTAAAATATTTTTAAAAAAAATAGCACTTACTATTTTTAGTATGCTTGATTGTTTAAAAATAGTAAGTCAACAAACCAAAATAACAAGTTACCACATCAAACATATTTTAATTAATATTATTTCAACTTGGATATTAGATTACCCTTTAGTCTATTTTTGGCATTTAGTTTCTTATGACAAGGTGAGACAAGTGGAAAATTGCATTGGGAGTGGATGAAAACATGTGACATGTGGCTATGGATATTACATGCAAATGAAATGTCTCATTTGGCATGGGATTTGGTAAAGAGCATCTTTGACTTGTGGGAGGTGGTTGGTAGTAGAAGACAAAGTTGGACAAGTGGTACTTTTAAAGAATAATGTTATACGATGGTGGACAAATGGCAAAGGGATTTACAACTTGGCATTCAATCATCTTCTTTCTTGGGCATGGGGTTTGGTGACCCTAATTTTTGTTTGAATATGTTATTATATGTTTAGATTTTTTCTTGCATTGGATGTTCATTATATCTGGCTCATTCAAACTAGTTGATGTTGTATTTCTTCAAAGGTTGATAAGCCAATGAAGAGGGATATCTAGGGTTGATAAACCAAGTATATTGAGGCTCAAAATTAGTGTTCTATAGGGTCTCTAAGAGAAATTTCAACCAAAGATTGTATTGGTTCTTAATACTTTCATTTTGTGTTGTTCTCTCCAACAATTTGTAAGTGTTTTGGGGAGGATTGGAGTACATAGATTGGAGGTTTGTTTCCATATTTTTATTGCTATTAATAACAACATATTTTATTGTTCTTGGATATTTTTATTTCATGAATTTTTATGTTGTGATAAAGTCTGAAAGTTGGAGAAGTTTTAGTGGAAGTTGTAGTTGTCCCTTGTGGGACTTTGTTATTGTATCTTGTAGTAGATTTTCACTAGTGTTATCTAATATTTTGGAAATTAAAATATATATTTTATAATTTTTTATAAGGTTGGGATTTAAAGGCTTCACCTTTCCCCCATTCTTTCTAGTATGCTATTCAATATTTTTGTGAACTTTTAAGTATACCTAATTTTATTATTTGTATTTTTGTAAATTTGAAGTCAAAGTTAAAAGTAATCTCAATTCCAATTTAAAATTACAACTAGGGTTATTATATTGATATTAGAGCTAAGATCTTACTAGCCTACACAGATTGATTATTTGATATTTCCAAGCCACAGAAAAATCAAGAGAAGAATACATGGCTAAAGAAGAAAGAAGAAAGCATAAGGAAGTTCCAAGAGAAAATTTTATTGCAACTATTGATAAATTGACTCTCATGGTGGAGAAAATGTGGCAAGAGAAAAATAAGAAGAGTATGAAAGATCAAGACATTATTCATGTTGCCTCATCTCTCGCTACAAAATAGTATGAAGAATATAAAATAACTCTAAGATCTTCAAATTAGCTATTCCATTTGTGAAATTCCTAGAAATACATGAGAATGATCAAAAGAGAAGAGAGGAGTTGTAGAAGGGTAAATAAATCAAGAAGCAAAAAGATCAGTTAACAGTGGAGTCTCATGGCAACTTCAAGAAAAGAGAATATTGAAGAGAAAGAGTTGGCACATAAGAGAATAGAACTAGAGTATAAAATTATTTCAATTAATAAGTTTTCACAATAAGGATGTGATTATTGCGATGAAGTTAATAAAAATCAACATTGCATGTTGATTATGAAGGCAATTTAAAATATTTGGATATTTTCAAAGAGATACCCCTTTGAAAGTAGTGAAGAGGAAACTCTTTTTGTACAAGCAGAGGATGTGCCTAACATGCATGAAGATGGAAGAGGTTCACTTATTCAAAATGAAGAGTTTTTTAAAAGAAAAAGGTTTCAACATAGAGTGATCCTTTGATGGAGTTACATAGAGTGATCTCTTATGGAAAATGAAGATGAGCTCCCTACTTGCAACCATAGGTATGATAACATTTTAGATTCATCACTTTCCTTTTAGAATTTTGAAGAGCATGTAAAAGGGGTATATAATTCTTATAAGTGTTCTTGTATATGGGATCTGGATGGCGATCTATCCAAAGATGGTACAAATATTATTATTATCGTATTGACTTAATCATGCATGAGGTATGGGACCCTAGTTCCTTTTTTGAGAAATCACATAGAAGAAACATTCAAATCCATTTGACAGATAAATCACAAGAAGATTTCCCATTTCATGCACTTGGATAGGTAAAAACCGAATTATATCCTTGAGAAAAAGTAATGTGAATATTGAGTTCTATGCTTTGAAGACTAACATGTCTATCGAAGTTCAATATTCATAGTTTTTGGAGAAAAAATATCATAATTGAAGATAAAGAAATGATGAAGGGAAATAAAATTATAGGATTCCCTTGAGAGTGTGTAGCCTGGATAATAAGAGGTTTGGAATTGGTTAATGTTAATGCCTTAACCTTTACACATCTCATGGTTTCAAGTTGGTCTATCTTATTGGTGATCTTGCATTTGAACAAGGCATTAAAATGAGAATCAAAAGTGTTAATAGTAGAAGATGTAAAGGAATATATTAATGACTTCAAGGTGAGTACTATTCAATACTCAAACTATGTCATCGTCACTTTTGACATAAAAGATAATCCAATACTAGATAATTTTGAAAGGTCAATAGAGGTAATCAATTCTTATTTTCTATTTAAAATTGTGATTTTATACAATAATTTGTAGAAGATTATGGTGTTGTAGGTGAATCTAAGTCAATGGAAAGTTGTTTGGAGATGAATATTATACAAGTTGTAATATTCACCAATGAACATCATAGATTTCTTTATATCATTCCACTGCTTCAAAATCAACAAAGAAGAGCATTTAGATATGTGGTCCTAGGATCATCTTTAAACAGGGTATTTCAATATGCCATGGATTATGCACACACTAATATTATCTCAATTTTTTTGTTTGACACCATGTTACTCTTAGAAGCACATGAAGTACAAATTCTTTCATAATAAGTTAATTTTCTAATTCGTGGTGAAACAGGTGAGATATTTTGATTTTATTTATGTTGATGATATTTTGATTTGCACCAAGTTTTGGTAAGATTCTTGGGAGTATCGAGATACAACTCTAGTTGTATTTCAGCAACAAGAGGTCTTTTCTAAGGCATATTCATGGGACATTGATAATACACACATTGGTCAAGACATTAGCATGCAAAAATGTGATGCTATAGGAAGGAGACATGTTGAGAATGCCTTTCTTTATGAGAAGGTAATTTCTACCATAAGGGAACTTCAAGAAGATATCTCTGACTTAATAATATCACATAATCCTTGTGTAATGATTTTCAAAGGGTTGGTGGCTTTGATTTGTCTTAGTAGTATGCAAATGTTCATGGAAGGATGTGAAATTATTGTATGGTTGATTTAAGATTTCCTATGACCTTATTGTTGGTGTATTAATACTATTGTATTCCACTTATATTGCTAATCATGACATTTTTCAACCTTGTGTGGCTTATTGCAATCTTGCATATACTTATATATGAGCCGACATGATCACTCTCATGAGTGTTGTTGATTTTGTTCAATGGAAATTTCAGGCTTGGGAAGAAATGGTTTTTAGATTGTGGTTACTCATGGATATTTTGCATCCCTTACATGCTTTCACATCCATCATATTTTTCTACTCAAGTTGGTCATTTATGCAATTGTTGCATCATTGATATATTGTTGATCTTGGTAACACTCACTTTGAATAGCTATAGATTGTTGCACTTGGAGGATGTTTCCTTACATAATGAGGCTAGAAGATCATACTTGTTAGTGACAAATGATCCAACTACCATATCTTTTCTTTGGAGGACATTCTTCAATAAAGGAAATCACATGGATGAGGATGATGAACAAAGTAGTTTTTATGATGAGTTCTATAAAAGGTTCTAAGATGATAAAATGAGTTCAATTTTCATATGGATAGGAAGTATCTATTTCCTAAACCCAACATGAAGACGAGAAAATTTTTGGGCATCTCCTAACAATCTATATGTGAGTATTGGCATGTATGTAGAAATGGATGATTCTAAGGAGTAGATTGTGTATGAGAATAAGTTGTTACCTATAGTCTGGGTACTTTTTGTCTCATGCCATACGTTTCTACTCTATGTAACTATTCGCGTCAATCGCATAACTCCATTGTCAACCTTCATGGTTATTGTGAGAATACACTGCAATATGTATGTGAAGTGTCAAAGTGTTGACGATGCAGGCAAATCAAAGTTTCTCAATAGCTTGAGTTGCATCCTATAGAAGCATACAGAAGGGAAAACCATTTGACATAATATCTCAAAGTGATTTATCATCATGGAATGTGATAATTGCAGGATGTGCGCAACACTCCTTTGTAAATATGGACTTTCAAATTGATACAATTGTGAATTTCAATGGAGTCTCTATTTATTTTCAAGTTTGGTGTGTCAGCATCCATTCATGATAAAGAAATATTTGAAGCCCTAGGGGTGTTATTAACTCACAAATTTTCCAAGAAGGCATGGACATCTATATATTGCTGCATTTACAATGGCTTTAAAACATCTTCAAAATATGCATTGATTTAAAGGTTGTGATGCATTCTTCAACAGGATCAGTTGAGACAAGTTGTCGGTTGACATTTTGACAAGCTATCACTGCAGATATAAAAGACTCCCATGCAATAGAAGAGATGATAAAGACTTTTTGATTGGGAAAAGTGGACCTTCTCACTCATTTGGAAATCAAAGCTTAATTCATACTCTACAATTTTCTTACAAGAATGTTGAGCAAATTGGAATTTTCATATTTATCAAGCAAAGACATCCAACCCTTTTTATTTCATACAATGTCAAAAGGATTCCAAGGCAGTGTAATTGATATTCTAAATATTCTACAATGGCAAAAGCTTTCCAGATACAATTAACAAAGTTATGCAAGTTGTCAATGGAGGATGTCAACTTGATAATGATACAATTGAAGAACATGTTCTTAAGGGGGTAGGTGGTTGGTGAAATGGATGATTTTTGGATTGAGAGAATACTTAGTGCCCAATTTATCACGAATCAATTCTTTTTATCTTCTTCTCAAAATGTTATAGATTTATGCTCTCATTTTTGTAAAAGTAACTTATGTCACTTATTGTAACTACAAGTCAGAAAATGAATGTTGTTTCTAAAAAAATGATACATATCATTACTTTGTAAAGACCTTCCATTTCCAAAAGCTAGTTATTTGGAGTAATCACTCAAGTAGTTACTAAAAGTGATCACTTACGTAGTTATCCTAAGTTGTTACCCTAAGTAGTTACACAAAGTGGTTGTTCTAAGTAGATACTTGGGTAGTTGTCTCATGTAGTTATCTTAAGTAACCACCTTAGGTAGTTGTCCTAAGTAGTTACAAAAAGTGGTTAGGTGGTTATGCTAAGTCGGTTACAAGTTGGTTATCAAAGAGAGCCTATAAATACAAGGCGTATGTTATAGAAGGGGAGGAACTTTTTTTTGCAAAGGAGAAAACTATGGAAAATTTTCAAAAGAGACTTTTGGGTCTACACTATGTACAAAAGAATTCTTGAACTTATATATTTTCAAGTAAATAATGAAGAATATATTTAGTTGTATGTCTTGAATGTATTCATGAGTTGTTATTACTACCTTCTTGTATGTTAAGTTAGTAATCTCTTTATGTATTGGTGGAATCCAATAATCTTTATAATTTATGTAATCGATTTGACAAAACGGATTCATTTCTTGGTATCTTGATGTGAATGTACTAGAATAGCCTATCTTTTCGTATGTCAAGGTTCGTTATCCTTATTTTGTCATCATTGCCTTTGTGCTTAAACCCCTTTGTAATCATTATTCATCGTGAATCTCAAATAGTATTTGTATGTCTACTATTGAGGTTTATGTTAACCTTTTCCTTTAGTTTTGTTTTGCATCCTTTTTGTACTTTTTGGTGAAAACTACACAAGAATCTCAAATACCCCCATCATACGAGGGATCTACCCCTCTCAAATGCAGAAATAGGTTGCAATTTGATCATGATTAGATTCAATCTCTCCAACTTTTGGCACAGTTGTCACTGCTCAAAGGGCAAACAAAATACTAGTGTGTTTTCTTCCTCAGGTGATTCAAGGTGCCTTTATTAGAATGAATGTTGGTGACTTTGTCTAAAAGTTTGAATTTAGAACAATGGCTTGGTACAAAGGAAAAGTAGAAAGTGATAGTGACAGTGACAGTGACAGTGATGATGAAGACTATCTGTATCAGAAGAAGCAGGTTCTCAATGAGCCAAGACAAGTTGAATTTTTTAATAGCTTCTATAACAGCATGCAATTTTTTGCTGACAAGATTCACCCTTCATTACTTCAAATTTTGCAAAAGATTGAAGAAACAAAAGGAAAAAAGTTTTTCCTTCTTGCTTATGATCATTTGCATGAATAAATGGCCAATGAAAATAATAAAGAAAAAAGTGACCCTTCACTTGCACATGTTACTCAAGGGGATCCGAGTCTTGACAATCTTGATCAAATCAACTCCTTAAAGAGTTTCTATAGAGGTTTGCAACTTGTCCCAAGAAATATTCAAGAGAAAGATGGAGGAAAGAACCATTTCCTTTCAAATGATCATTCACTTAAATCAGTGATCAACAATAATGACGATGTTCCTTCTAGTACAATTGTTGGTCAAATAAATCAAGATCTTGGTGACCGTAAACAAGTTGAGTTTTTGAAAAGCTTTTATTTGCTCCGTGTTGATTTTTAGAATTCCCTATGGAGGAGAACTCCACCTCCCCACCCTATTTATCTTCTAAAAAGGGTGTATGCATCTATTTCTCATCAGTTGACCTAGAAGAAGATGAAGGTGGAGATAGTTATAGAAAATAACCTCAGCATGATCCACAGCTTCCGTCAAGTCACATTTTTATGAAATAGTTTCACCCAAAGAATGGAGAATTTTCCACCATAAATGATGGGCCCCCAACAACACATCTTGAAAGATCCAATGATTCCTCCCTAACCAGATATGCCAGATAATAAAAGAAGGGCCAAGAGTCCAAGCAACTTGAAGAAAAGAAGTTTTGACAGGAGCCTTTCCCCAACGAACAAAAAACTTAGCCAAAGAAGAGACATGCCAACAAGTTCGATTCCACACATCCCACCAAAAATGCCATATATGTCTAGTGAAGGAACATTGAAAAAATAATATGAGAGACACTTTCTTCACTAATATGACACAAAACACACATCGAGGGGCCCTGAAATCCACACTTACATAAATTATCCCAAGTAAGACACCAACTATGGACCACCAACCACATGAAAAAATTGCACTTGGGCCATGAGAACTTGTACCAAACTTGAGTCCACCAAGGAGCCTAAATGTCCCCAAAAAAATTCTGTAGCAACTCCACATAACCTATAGAAACTAAAAATTCCCCAAACAAATCACTATTTTCCCAAGCCAAAACATCATTTCCTACCAAGGTAGTACACTCCTGAGACTACAAAATCTGAGCCAACTCTTGCCTTATCTTCCTTGGATCCTTTTGGAGGCCATTCAAAAGGATGTTTCCAATGAAAATGAACAACCAACCCACAATTATGGCCAATCTTACAATGGTCAATAGTGTCCCAGCCAAAAGCCATAAAGGAATCACAAAGGGGTCGAAAATGAGGATGAGTAGAAAGGATAGAAGGATGACCATCCCAAGAATCCAGCCAAAAAAGAGCTTGAGATCCTGTATGACAAATCCAAAAGAAACCATTCTTTACCAACTAAGCCCCCAGTTTCAAAGTATTCCAAATCATAGAACATCTTCCCACCGAAGGAAAGCGGGGATCATCAAACATGTTAGCATGTAGAAGATAATTATGGGTGAGAATATGGGCCCAAAGCTGATTCTGGCTAATACACCATTGCCAATATAACTTAGCGGAAAGAACTTGGCCATTTGAAATAGTAGATTGTAAGCCAATGCCACCCTCATTCTTGGGTCTTTACATAGTTTCCCACTTAACAAGGCTCCATTTAGTAGTCGATAAATTACATCTCCAAAGAAATTGATGAGAGAGGGCATCAAATTCCTGAAGAAAATACATACGAGCAGCTTGAACAAAACACTTGTAAATAGCAAGATCTTGAATGACTGACTTAAAAAGAGTTAAGCGAGTAGCAATAGATAACCAACAACTAGTCTAGTGAGTAACCTTTTGACATGGCTTATCAAGTAGAATCTACCAAGAGGACTTGGGATGTCTACCAACAATAAGAGGAATGCCCAAATAAACAAGGGGAAGAGACCCATTCCGAAACCACAAAATGTTAGCATTACGCCTTTGAAAGGTTTGAGGAATATTAAAGAAGAAAATAGAGGATTTATGCTCATTGACTTTCTGACCTGAGGCTGCAAGGTATATATCCAAGGCTTTCCTAAAAGATTCATCTTCTTGAAGACGAACCAATCCCATAAGAGAAGTGTCATCCACAAATTGGAGATGTGAGAGTTGTGGCAGGCCATTACCCCATCTCCACCAATGAATTAAGCCCTGAGAAGCTCAAGACTTAAGAAAATGGTCAAGACCCTCGGTCATAATAATAAACAGGTAAGGGAATAGAGGATCCCCTTGGCAAAGGCCTTTGGAAGCACCAAAAGGGTCAAAGGGTTCTCCATTCACAATAATTGAAAAAGATGAAGAGGTAACACAACGCATAGTCCAACTCGCCCTATTTGGATGCTAAGAGAATTTTCTGAAGGAAACTTCATTTGACTCTGTCATAAGCCTTGTCCATGTCTAATTTAATGAACATAGATTGCTCTTTTGAAGTTTTCATAGAGTGAATAACCTCATAAGCCACCTCCACCCCATCCAGAATTTGTTTACCAGCCACAAAATCCCCTTGTTCCTTATAAATCACCATAGGAAGAGAAGTTTTGAGTCTTTCTACAATAAATTTTGTGATAATCTTATACATCATTACAAAGAGCAATAGGTCGAAAAAATCCAAGTTTGTCAGCACCTTCCTTTTTAGGAATGAGAACCAAGAAGGTAGAATTTAAGGCTCGAAGCATCTTCTTATTATGAAGAGATTCCCTAACAATGTCCAATAAATCCAAATTAATAATATCCCAAAACTCAAAAAAAATCAACCAGGAAACCATATGGACCTGGAGCTTTACCTTTGTTCATCCCAAAAACAACCTCTTCTAACTCACTCAACAAAATCAGGTGAATGAGAGAAGCATTCATTGCATTGGTGACCAAAGAGAGGATGCATGAAAGGATCAAATTCTCTGCAACAACAGCATGAGGGGAATCTTCAACAAAAATCTCAGAATAAACAGACGAGCCTCGTAATTCATAGCCGACAGAGAAAAGATATGAATCCCTTCAAAGGTAACAAGAGAGTAAATGTACCCCTTATTATGACTAGCCTTAACAAAATGATGAAAGAAAGCAATATTACTATCCCCTTCTTGCAGCCAATCAATCTAAGACGTTTGTTTCCAATAAATCTCCTCCCAAAGTTCTCATTCCTCCACACCTTGCATGTCCTGGGATTAAGCCTTTCCAAGAGCATCTGAGAATCCAGAATCTCAAATTTGGCGAGTAATCTCCGCAAGACATTCAAGAGCATTCCTCTTCTTGGACTAAAGGTTACCGAAACGGGATGTATTCCATCTCTTAAGTTGATACTTGACTTAGCCTCTAAGTCATTCAACGGAGAGTCCTGAAGCCACATAAGCTAAAATTTAAAAGGAGGATTCTTTGGACCAGCAAAAGAAGAAACACAAAGTTTAATTGGCCAATTACTAGAACCTCTCCAATTCAGAATTTTAGACCTCGTAACCAAACCACCACCAACCCAAAAATAGGAGACAAGAAACCTATGTAGTTGTTCAGAGATTTCCTCTTGTTCACTTTGTCTATTATTCCAAGTAAAATTCCCATTAGAGGACTTAACATCAACTAAAGAAAGAGAATCCACCTAAGCTCGAAATATATAAGAAGTTGGACTAGACCTAGGTAGCCCCCTCTTTTCTCTTCCAAACTCAACCCGGAATTAAAATCACCACCTAAGATCCAAGGAATATAAGGAGCCCATGACCGGACATACCTTATGTGTGCCCAAAGATGGATTTTACCACTGATGTCAATTGGAGCAAAAACATTAGTAATTAGAATAGTCTCACCAGAATCCAAGGAAGATGCAACCATCAAGATAGAAGATTGACTACAAATCCACCAAAGGGGAGCAATCTTGTGAGGATCCCATAAAAGTACCAAACCTCCAAAATTACCCTAAGAACCAATGCACTGACATTGACCAAAATACCATATACAAGAAGCATAATGAAGTGTGACATCAACAAAGACCTTAGTCTCCTGAACACAAAAGATGACCAAAGAATGAACTGCAACCAAATCATGAATAGCCTTTTGTGGAGGGATGTTACTCAACCCCCTAACATTCTAGGAAAGAACAATCATTGAGAAGATTGAGAGAAGTGAACATCAATGGGCTTGAGAGCCCCATTTTCCACTAACAAATCCTCAGTAAATTTAATCTTCTCCTAATCCTTTTTATAGCTGCCTTTAGAAGAATTATCGTATGAAACTTTCTAAGGGCATTGTTGCAAAACCAAACCCAACAATGATCCTTGCCCCTTGCCAACTAACTGCACCACTTTAGCCAAATCTGCCAGAACAATGTCATCTTGTAAGTCAATGGTAGTGCAACGAACCCCCGAACACAAAGATAGCAGAAGAACCATCTTGTGGCAAATCAACATCCTGACTCAAAACATAGAGATTCTGCTCCTGCACAATATCCATACCTATTGTAGCTTCCCCGAAAGAAACATCAACTGGAATCCCTTCCTCCAAGACCATAGTGTCCAAAACCTCAAAACGATTAAAGTTTTCATCAGGTTGTCTATCCTTAAAGGATCTTTTTTGGCCTCTCCCCTTGGCACGAAGTTTAACATACATGAAACCATCCTTATCTGGGTCATTTGCCTGCATAGGGGCCTTACCCTTATCTCTTTCATTTGCCTTTGGAACTGAAGGGTGAGAAGAGCCACCAATAGAAGTACCAACATTCTTACTAACTTGAGGGCATTGACATTGGAGATGACCATACTCATGACATACCTAACAACGAAAAGGGAGAGACCCATAATCTAGCTATTGGATCCATGGAGCAAAGCCCATACAAATTTACAGAGAATCCGACAATGGATTATTTAAATCAATCTCAACACGGATGTGAACAAAAGAAATAACTTTTTTGTCCTAGGTTTGCTGAGCAATCCCAACAGGCTTACCAAGCAAGACAACAATCTCTTTTAGAATATCTTCTCGCCAAAACTCAAGAGGGAGACTTGGAAAACAAACCCATACAAGAACCTTCAAAGGCATCTCTTCTGCTGAATTAAACCCCACATGTCAGGGTTTGACAAACAAACCCACATGGTTATAAAAATGTGGGCCTCCCTCAAAAACCCAATTCATATATGCCATGTTTGTAAAGACAACTAGGAAATAATTGTTCGCGGCTACCATAATCTCCAAATCACCTTTGACCTACCATGTACGATGAATTCATGCCTCGAGTGTCGACAAAGGAATGTAGATTCCTAGGAATTTATAGATCAATGCATGTTGGCTCCAATAATCTACATCCTCCATAACCAATTCAGGAGGAATTACCAAGATTGGACGATCATGGCTGTGTGGAAGACAATCATTCACCTTTTTCAATTTAGAACTCTCCCCTACATAAAATGATTCAGGTTATTGTTGTGCATGCACTCCAGAAGAAGACCCAAAAGGTAGCTTGGGACCAACAACCAGTAGGCGATCAGAAACCTGAGGCTTCCCCATTAAGAATAAAACCTTTGCAAAACCCCAACACCTAAAACAGGGCCCAAAATCCAACACCAAGCACACTCCCACACCAACCCAACGCCGAACTCACCCACACCCAACAACACAAACCTCCAGCACTGAAAGAAGGCCCCCCGATTGCAAAAGGTTGTAGAGAAAGTAAAGCACAAAGGTAAAACACGGCCACAGAGAAGAGAAAGAGCCGCCCACGACTCTCAACGCACATGCAAATCCCGATCTCTAGCAACGCACCCCCCAAACACAAAGCACAAATATAAAATAATGAAGAAGCCTCCAAACACAAGAAATGGTGTAGCTAGGGTTACCCCTAGCCCGTGCACAGTAGTAGACCTCTGACGCACACCATCTTCGTTCTACTTCTCAATTTTGTTTAGTGAACTATTACGAATGAATGAATGAAAGAAAAAATTATTGACATCAATGAGATCAAACAACTCTTGACACCTGCGAATGGATACATCACAATAATCTCTAAGAGACCCAATGACTAAACTTCAAATCTAACTTCTAGTTTTTTCACTAATCATGGTTCTTCTGCTATAAAATTTATTATGTATAATCACCCCTTTCATATTGTATCACTTTCCCTTGTGTTGTAGTGATCTATGATGTCTTTCTAAGATATATTATCTCTTGTTCTTACTTATTATTAATACCACATGGACTGTTAATCTTCTTGGTGTCACCACAAAGGCATTATACACTAATTGCCCCTTTGTATTGTTCCCTTTTGTAGGGATCCTCCTATGCATAGTGATGTTTCTCACTTTGTAAAGTAATTATAGTTTGGCAGGCTCCCTTGGGTTTTTATTGTCATTTGTGGTGGCAAGGGATTAGTCTATAGGGGTGCAATATGTTTATGTTGTCCCATTTTGTAGTTGCAGCAAGCTCTCTTTCTCATATTGTTTATGTTGGTTCTTCTTGTGCTGGAGGTGCCTTTGTGGTGTGTTATTTACCCATGTTGGTCACCTCTCAGTTGCATGTGTTTTTGTGAATGTGTCATAGTTAAGAGTGATACTTGGTCTCTTCTGTTGTCACAATTTTTGCACCGATCATATATGTTTTTGTGGCATGTTAATAGCAACTCTTGCAATGCTTTAGATCTTTATTCATCTGCATTCCTTGTATTGTTTGATCCTTGTGCATGCACACAATTTCCAACTTATTGTTTGTTGTCCAATCTACCTTCCCTCCACATGGTTGGCGTAGTTCGATCCAGTTGTTTGTTTTGAACCCTATGTGTGATGCTAGTAGGCTTGCTTTATTCATTTCATTCTCATTGTGGGGGTGCTAATGTTGTTGATTACATCCTTGCCTGCTCCTCGTTCATCCCTTCCATCAGTCGCTTCACTATTGCCCCCCTCCCTCTGGCTGACCATTCATTCCTCAGCTTCTCCATCCGCGCTTCTCCCCCTCTTCCTCCCCCTCCTCCCCCTCCCCCCCCCCCGCCTCCCTGTCCCCCTTGCCCCTGCCCCTCTCTCTCCCACTCGCACCACTTTCTCTTTCCTTGACGTCGACCATGACCTTTTCCTTGCCCACCTCATGCACTCTCTCTCGCATTTACCCCTCTCTGATTCATCAGGAGCTTCCACTTTTTTCAGCCACATCTCTACTGTGATCCTTGACTCCGTCGCGCTCTCCTTTCCGCACCGCACCACGCCGCTCGCTACTAGGTCGCCCCGTCCCAGCTCCTGTCCCCAGAACCACTGGTTCGACCAGGATTGCAAGTCTCTCCACCACCTTGTTCGTATCACCTTCATGACTCTTGACCCCTCCTTCCCCGTGATTAGGCTCTCCTACCACAGTCTTCTTCGGAGAAAGAAGCGACTCTTCTACCTCGCACAGTGCAGATCTCTCAGCTCGTCCCTTCGGGTCTCTCTGAAGCTCTTCTAGTGTACACTCTTCCCCCACCCCCTCGCTTTCCCCACTGACATGGATTTTGGCTCCCTCTTCTCCCACATTGTCACCCTCTACAATATCCCTGGTCAACCCTCCCTCCACCTCACCTCCCCACCCCTTTGCCACCTCTTTACCACCTCCATCATTTCGAAGGCCATTAGGACCATGAGTTGTAGTAAGGCTGCTGATGAGGATGGTTTTCAAGCTGAGCTCTTCAAGCTCGGGGTCTCGGTTCTTGGGCCCTATCTTGCCACTCTATTCAACAAAGTGGTTTACACTGGTTTTTCGCCTTCTTGGTCTCGTCATATTATTCACCCGATCCATAAGGTTGGGCCGACATCTGATCCAGGTAATTACAGGACCATTATGATTGGGCATACCTTTGCCAAACTCTACGCCATAGTTTTACACATCCTTCACACGAGACAACTGGACAGTTTAGGGTGCAGACCCAGAGGCCAGACTGGATTCAGAGCAGATTTTCAGACTACAGACCATATCCTCACTCTCAGGGCCATTATTGAGGAGGCTCGACACCGCTCGACTAAGGTGTACTATTGCTTTGTGGATTTTCGCAAAGCCTTCCACTTTGTCCCATGGCCGACCTTATTCCAGAGACTTAGAGACATTGGAATCTCTAAGGGATTGGTCACTGCCATTATGAGACTCTATGAGAGTGTTGTTGGACGTCTTAGGACCCCACTTGGTTTCTCGGATTTCATTCAGAGTTTGATCGGTGTTAAGCAGGGTTGCCCACTTTCCCCTACACTTTTTGGTATCTATATTGGTGAGCTTGAGACCTACCTGAGGAGCCTTTCGCTTACCGGTGATGGTTGTCTCCTCCACTAGACCCTGATCTCCATCCTCCTATTTGCTGACGATGTCGTGCTCTTATCTTCCTCCCTCGAGGGGTTAAAGCGACTCCTGGATGGCCTGGCCTCCTTTTGTGACTCTCGACAGCTTGTGGTGAACCTGGGGAAGACGCGGGTCATGACTTTCAATTGTTTGAAAAACTCGCATCTCCACTTTTTTTTCAGAGGGACTGAGATCGAGATAACTTCCAGCTACACATACTTGGGGACTGGGTTCTCTGGGCCAGGCTTCAGTTTGAGACCGGCTATGACACCACGGATCAACAAGGGTTTGGGTTCTCTTGCCTTACTTGAGCGACAGTGCTTTCGACATCACTTTTAGGATATTACGTCAAAGATGTATATCTTTGACTCACTGGTTAGGCCTACTGTTCTTTATGGCTCGACTATCTGGGGTCCTTCCTTATTGACTACTGACTAGGCTTTTGTTGAGAGAGTGCAGACCCTCTTTCTTCGACGCTTCATTCGTTGTCAACCAACCACTCCCACTAGCATCATTATGGCTGAGTTCGGGGCTCATCCCTTCAAACTTTGCACGATCTTCGATCTTGTTTGGTTACTCCACAGACTCAGGGGCTTTGCTGACTCCACTGATGGCAGATACCATTACTCTTACTTGGCCTATTGTTCTTCGGCTTCGCTAGCGGCCTCGGACCCTAATAGGCACGCTCGCTACTAGTATGCCTAGGCTTCCAGTCTCCTCATCTATGTTGGTATTGATATCGACCACCTCCCTCCCTTTCAGTATTCCCTTGGTGCTCCTGCTCATCTCCTCCCCCCTTAGTCGGAGTTGAACGAGATCACCAGGTTAGATATTTACATGAGGTATGTTCAGGTGACGTGGGTTGATCCTCCTGATGGCCTTCGGCCTCGTATGGCCTTCTATTCCAAGCACTATATTGACATTCAGGATGGCTTGATCACTTGGCCCCAGTATACTTTCAGACGTTGATCCCACTCCCTGTGTATCCAGCTCGGGTCCTTTAGAGTTGGCTCCCACCGACTTCAGATCCAGACCGACCACCAGATCAGTAGGGAGGAGAGGCTTTGCCAGTGTTGTGATATGAGGGTGGCTGAGACTAAGTTCCATTTCTTATTCTACTGTCTGATTTACTATGAGATTCGTGGGAGGTTCCACTGTCTATTCAGAGACTATAGGTCGATGTCTTCCTTCTTCAGGTACAAGGATCAGCACTGCTTGGCTCTTTATCTCCAAGAGGCCTTCCGTCTCTGTGATTCGACTTTACAGGTGCTCTCTCCACCAAGCTCTACGTCTCTTTACCAATGGATCACCTCCTTCTTTGCTCCGGCTTCCTCCCCTAGAGGAACCAAGAGGCCTAAGAGTCCTTCCTTTGTCCCTCACCCCAGATCGGTCAGACATCGCAGAGACCACTTGCTCTTACAGCCCCATCAGCGATAGCGGACTCCCTCCTCCCAGAGACGGACTCTGACTCAGACTCCTCCCCTCACAGATAGTTATCCGTCGATCTTGAGCTACTTTTCGGTGTTCGGAAACCACTAGATGTTTGGTGGTTTCGCGGCTTCTTCTCCTTTCTGGCTCTTGTTGTTGCTTCTTTTTCTGTTGGTTCCTCTTTTCTCGGACACTGTTTGGTTGTCCTGTTGTCTTCTGAGTTCTCTGTTGTACTCTCAGTCCCTTAGGCCCGCTTGTGGTCTCTTGTTGGACATTAATATTTTATCTTATCTTATCTTATCTTATCTCCCTCAACCAAGTGGTACATTAAACGCTGGATTTGGTAGCTAGTTGTGCTCTTGTGGGATTACTCATGCAACTTAATAGCTTTTACACATCGATTAATGTACTTGGACATTCAAAGTTATGACAATGTGGTCTAATATCCTCACGATGCATATCTTGTCTGATCCATAGCAGATTCCTCCTCTCCAAGGCATTAATCTTCTAGTAGGCTGGGCCTTGTGATTGACTTGAAGATGACGCAAATATCAATTTCCCTCTAAAACCTATTATAGCAAGATGTTACATAGTTGTTGAGAGATTTTGATATTATATGAATATGTCTGGTTTATATAACCTAAGTTTCATTGTTTATGTAACCCGTTAAGGAATAAAAAAATGTGTAGTTTGAAACCATTTTGAATGTATATGTGAACATTTTTGTATGCTTCTGACAGTCTTACTGATTTCCTGGATCACACTTGCTAATTTGAATGTTGTCTTCCATTTGTTTGCCAAGTAGAAGATTGTAAAACTACTCACTGGCGTTTTCTAGGGCATCCTATCAAAGTTGTATGGAAGTGTATAAGATAATTAATAGATTAGTAAAACGTGTTCATCTAGTTGTTATATAATATCATCTACTTACAATTTGTATGTACACGGTCTACCTTATGTGTAGGATTGTGGAGTATAGTTCTTGTTGCTGTTTTTAAGTTATCATCTCATGGTTTGATCTAGTAATGTTTCTTGGTAGTGAAAATCAAACTCTATTGTCCTCGTGAGATAAAGGCGTCCATCTCCATTTTGTACAACCTACTATCATTCCCCCACATTGAGAGAAAAAAGCAGAAGACAGTTTTAATAGTAACAGTAGAAGTAGTCGGTCCTTCACAATGCATAATTTCATTGTCTTCATGCCACAAAATGCTTGCGTACTTCACATATATCCTCCACAATGAGATATGCATTGTTGTTACTATAGCATCCATGTTTGCATAATTTTATCTGTTTATTGAAGTGCAAAATCCGTCTTAAGATAAACCAGCATTAGGCACTTACTGACAATCAAATAGGAGTTTTATTTTGCATTGACAATAGCTTGTCTTAAAGTTCATTCTATCATCATTTGTCTTTAATGCTCTTAAGAGAAGGGCTCAAAAAACAACCCCTAGGCCTGGCAAAACCTGAAGAAAAATAGGGAACTACCCATCCGTGTTAACTAGCCCATTGTTTTTCAACCCTGGTTATAATTTGTTTGCCCTCAATTTGAAACCACTGGCAGTTCTGTTGAGCTTGCTTTACGTATCTACAACTCTCTAACCAACATGACCAACATAGTTGAGTACTCGCTGACTTAACAAGTTGTAAATGGTACATGGAGGATTAATTACAAACTTGAACATTGTGGAACTGGTTAAAAAATTCTTGACAAAAATTTGTCATCCTCGTCTTTTCATGAACATTGTACCTAACTAAGTTCTACATTTTTTCTTAACATGCATTTGATTCAGAAACCCCAATAAGTGAAATATTCGTTCATTGTTCTGCAGTAAGGCTTATTGCCAAACCAAAAGTACCCTCCAAAGAGAGGTGATCAAGGATTGTTATTACTGCTCAATGTTAACTACTGTAAAATAAACATCAAGAATTATTGTGTAAAATATCACATTAATTGGAAATTGTGCATCTCATCCATAAATTAAATACCGAAATCAAGATGGCTTATATCATATTTGCAGAATTTTTTTCAAATGCTTTTTATTTTTAATCATGTAGCCTTAAAGCCCATTTTTGCATAGCAAAATCATAATTTTTTTGCAAGTAATTGGCCTGCTTTTTGACAGATTATGATTTAATCGCCATAAAATTCATTATTATTATTTTTTGGGGGGTTTCTCTCATTTATAAAGCATTTTTCTCAATAAATTGACAATCTTTTTGTTTTGTTTTGTTCAGTTATGTAATGCATCTACATAAAACCAATTGAAATCATTATATTGCTCTTCATTGAGTGCATTACATCATGAACTGGTTTGTTGAAAGGACAAGCGATTTTGGCCCACTCCCACTAGTTACATCGTGCAAATAACATTATGTAGGAGCTTCATGTCTTCAATAGTGTCATTCGGGAGGGGTTTCTGGCTGAGTGGACCATTAGCATGGTTATCCCTCTCTTTAAAAGCGGAGACATCAATAACCCATCTAATTATCGGACAATTATGGTCAATCCTCTTTTCGGCAACTTTTTGGGAGCATGGTGGAATGTAGAATCAGCAGTTGGGCTGAAGGTGAAGGAAAAAGAGCTAAAGGGCAGGTAGGTTTCAGGGCCAGACACTCTACCATTAATCATTGCATCACTCTCCGACACTTGATAGAAAAATTATGGGACAACCAGGGAGGAGAAGCTTATTGTTGTTTCGTGGACTTCAAGAAGGCTTTTGATACGGTTCCTAAAGACAAGTGGAGTAGAATGGAAGATTTAGACATCCCATATGTTTTTAGAGCTGCGGTGCATAGGTTGTATGAGAGGGTCAGAGCCAAAATCAGAACTAAAGAGGGTATGTCTGAATGCTTCGGTAGTGACATTGGTGTTAAACAAGGCTGACCATTATCTCCCACCTTGTTTGGCCTATACATTGATAAACGAGAATCTTGGTTAGACAAGATAGATGGCGAAGGGGTGCATTTAGCAGGATAAGTGGTGAAGCTTCTTCTTTATGCGGACGATCTTATTCTGATTTCTAAAACTGTTCAAGGGTTAAGAGATCAATTAGGGGCTTTGGAGCACTTTTGTTAGGAAGTGGGGATGCAAGTGAACATCACCAAAACGAAAATTATGATTTTTTCTTTGAAGAGAAAGGAAAAGCACGTTTCTTTCATTTTTTAAGGCAGTCCGTTAGAAATTGTGAAAGAATACAAATATTTGGGGATTGACCTCCACTATAGACTCAGCTGGGAGACTTGTTGAGCGAAAAGGATTCAAGGAGGATGGAAAGTGTCCTACCTACTCCAGAATTGCGATGAAAGAGGACTTGGCCCACAGAAAGAAAACATGGATGAAACAAAATAAAAAGTGGTTAAGTGGAACATCAAATTACAAGATTGTCCCAATACCAATGCAGAAATAAAAAAGTTCGTCATAGAAAATTTCCGAACTGCCATGTGGACTAATAACATGGGTAGGAAAGAGGCCCATTACATCAAAATGTTCAACCCAACCGGGGAACATGGTGATAAAGTTTATCTGGGGGCAGCTATTAAAGGAAAAGCTAGATTGTTGGTGGCCCAGTCGAGGACGGGCTCTCATCACCTCAGATGTGAGACAGGCAGATGGAAAAGACCCAAAGAGTGGGAAGAAAGGATTTGCAAGTTTTGTGTGTCAGGTGCGATTGAGACTAAATGGCATTTTATCATTGAGTGCACCACTCATGATGACATTCGGGCTCAGTACGAAATCAGTTCGGGAGCAAACAGCATGCACAGCCTATTCAAGGAAGATAAGATCAACCAAACCGCTAGTTTGATTGTCAAGATTCACAACAGGAGGTCTGACTTAAAAAAGAACCTAGAGTTAGCTTACGGTTGTGATCTGGTGGTCCCTTAGGCTGTTTGGTCTCGTGGACATCATTAAAATCATTCATTCATTCATTCATGCTCCTCATCGTTGATTGAGACTAAGTTTTAGTCAAGGCTAGAATTTTTTTTTTGGGTTTCAAGTCCTTAACAAATTCTCATTTGATTTGCCCCAAGCTCAATCTTGCCCAAGGCCTCTAGTTCAGTGAGGCTACGTTTAGTTCTTCATCGAGAATATCAATATCAACTAGTTTGTTGTGTAAGGAAAAATAACTTGTGTCACAGCCACTAGCTGCACCATGCAATTGACATTGTGTGGCAACCTTGCACCTCTCGCCCTTGATTGATAATAAATTGGTCGATTAAGGTTATAGTTTTTTTTTCAATTTTTATTTTATTTTAATTTAAAAAACAAATCAATTCCCAAACAAATTTTCCCTGGGTTTGTGTAGGGCCCTACTCTTGACCAAATCTGAACACCTGAGCCATATCTAGACGAAGATCAAAATGGCCAATTTGAATTTGATTGATGCCAAAGATTTTTGATCAATCAAGAATTTGATCAAACAGAACAATTCCATTTCAATCGTTGATTGATCAACAAACTCAAAGAGTTAATAAAGCACTACCTTTATTCACTCAAAGTGAAAGACTCCTCCAGACATGATCGAGTAAGTGTCAGCCAAACATTCTACTCTTTAACAAGAGGCTGATATGCTAAGACAGTTTCTGGATTCGATTGTGTAGAGTTTTTTCCATCACTGTAGGAACCACATCAAAATCTGCACAGTGAAAACTCTTAAAGACATATATTTGGTGATAACAACACACCTTATTTCTCTCTTAAAGGAATATTTCATAACTTTGTTCTTTTGGGAAAAAATTCATATAGCACTCTCCTTGTCTCTCCCTTCCCAGAGTGATCTGAAACGTTGATTAAAAAGCTCAGGCACAGTTTTCTGCCTGAAGCTCTTCATTTAACTTTAATTGACAATGGTAATATCATGCCTTTGAGTGATGATTATTATTGAAATTATCTGGCATCAATTTGAGTTCCCTGGAAAATAGGGAAACTTACCATTGAAGCAATTACAGATAACCAGTTCCAAACAGCTCAGAAAACCACAGATGATGAAAACAATCTTCTCTAATTTGAAACAGATCTGATCACTCGGCAGAAAGACCACCAAATGTTCCATTCACCAGAAATATTTATACTTTCGGGCATATGTGCACGACTCAAAATGCATTCTCATTGCAAGTCACATTCCAAAGCAACTGAGCCAGACAACCTAAAGATCTAAAACTTCTTAATTAATTATACAACAAAAAATGCTTAATGGAAGAAACTTGTTTGGTGAACCTTAGAAGCAAAATGAATGTTTCCATCTTACCCATACAAAAGAAGATTTATATTTAGTTCTGCAGTGCTTTGCAAATATTTAAACATAATATTACAACCACCTTTCCATTAAAATTAGTTACAGAAACAGCAAAGCCTAACTTATGTAGGCTTGACAAAAAAAGCATTTTAATCAAATTTGCTTGTAATAGGACCTATATCCTAACACTCAAGAAGACCAGTTCTAATTTTCATCCCTCTGAACGCTCTTTATCAACGTGCTTCACAAATAAGGGCACAACTGAATATTATGAAACATTATCTGATATATACTAATCATCGAAATATTTTATGAAATCAAGCCAGGCTAGGTGCTTTTCCAAGCACAATAGATCTTTACCGGTAGACCATACATACAAAGGGGAATCATAAGCATAGCAAACAGCTATATATACAAAAAAATATCTAGCCAACCAAATTATACAAAAACTTTATGGAGAAAATGACTGAAATACTGAACATACTCATATAAGGGATGTTGAATATAACATGATGAAGCATTAGGGAATCACTAGAAAACCGAATGAATGAGGACTGTAAGGGAATGCGCACTGTACATGCTGGAAAAAACGCTTTTCAGCTCTGGGACTGCTGTTCTGTATAGCCATATGCAAGATCAAGGCACCTTTCACAAAAACCTTGTCGATATCCAAAGCCAATGGGCATCCTTGACAGAGCTCAACAACCAAAATGGCAGTGCAAAAAATGCACCATAATGAATAAAGTTTGCATCTTGCCAGCAAAGGACTGGGCAGACCTAGCTCTCTCAAATAAACTAATCAACCCATCAAAGAGACTGTCTGTTATTTTCAGACAAGAAAACAACAAGTTCATCATCCATAGACAAACCCATTTCCATTGCTCTTTGCAATGGGGTTTTACCATCTCCATCCAAAGCTCTTGTATTAGCACCCCTGTATTAAAAAAAAGGTAAAACAAAAGACTCCAGATTAAATTCTATTTGAAACAACTCATGCAACCAAAACATTTCCAAATTTAATGGCAACACAGATAATCCAGACAAAGCATATAGGCACCTAGTAATCAGCAACTTTGAAAATAAGTGCTTCCTGCCAGCGATACAAATATGAAGAGGTGTTCTTCCAAAATGATCAGGAACATTTAGATTGGCACCGTACTGCAAGAGTAACTCTAGCATGCCGAGGTCACCAAAGTAGCAAGCTAAATGTAACAAAGAGCATTGTTGTAGACCCTCGTCTGCTTCACTTAAATCATCACTGTCAGTTATTGAACTTGTGCTAGTTGTTGGTGAATCCGAAAGTTGTCTGAGCCCACTTCCAGGAGCAGAATTGTTTTGTAGAGTGGTGTGTTCCCTTCTCATTATTGTAGCTTTTGACATATTTGAGGGATCATTTGCCCTTGCCTGCTCATATGTTGTATTAACATCAGCATTGGAATTCAAAATAAGACGGTATGCCATCTTCTTGTCGTTAGCTCGGACAGCATCCCATATTTGACAAGCTACTGATGGTGCCTGACAGTCCGGCTTTGGCTTGGATATTAATTTTTTTGCAGAATACTGCAAAGAAAATGATAGAACCATCTGAATCTCTACTCCAAAAAAGCAGGGAAGTCATAATAAACATCTTTTACTAATCATAAAATATCAGATATTCCTTGGACAAAATACAAAATATATTGAAATTTCACACACTTATTATCACATGATTAGTAAATTCATAGATTTTATAATATGTCACATGCATATATATCTAACTAAGGCATCATATGTACCCTGTCCATATATAGAAGTGAAAAAACTAGTTAGTGATATAAAACAATTCAAATCTCGAAAGTGATTCTAGCACACACATATCCAACAAAGTGCCATATGAATATCTCATTCAGCTTCTAGCAAATCACATCCAGAGCTATATTAGCTTCAGCAAAATGGATCTTCTGAAAGTTCAGTAATGCCAGCTCACCGTCACAGCCATGAAAACCACCAGCTCTCGAATATACGTTGTTCCATAATTTGTATGTGTTCCGAAAGGCGTACACATGCTGGTATTCACATATGCACACCATGCATTTCTTTACGTGCAACTGTTTGCATAATTTTCTGTGTTTCTTAACACATCTGCTTGTATGTCTATTACTATGTATGTTATATGTGTACATATGTGTGTGCATGCATGTTGCTTCCCACAGTATTGAACATGTCATTTTAGAAATGAATTTTTGTTCCAGGTAGAGATAAGTTGGAAGTACTACCGAACAAGTGAATAAGTCAAAAAATTTAATATATGTGAGTAAGCAATAATTATAAAAGAGGTAAAAAGTTAACCACAAAAATTGATATTTATGCCACAAGAACCCACTGATAAGAGCAGATGTCTGGGCCGTGTGTATAAATGGGATGGAACAGATCCTGAAAACCCTCTAAAAAATGAAGCTGAACCTCTTATCTCTTTGTGAACAAATTGTCAGCTAAGTTTTAAGTATAAATTGTCTATTTAACCAACACATATCCCGATAATTGTGTGTACAGTACATAGAAAAGCTTGGAGATGTTCTTTCTCCAACCAGTAGGATGCCTGTTAATTCAAATTGCAACTGGACTTGATATTTTGATCTATTGATTTGTGCAGTTTTGACTTATTCTTTCAATTGTTTTTTTTTAAATAGAGGATCACAGACTTACCCTTTCTTTGTCTCAATTTTCACTTTTATATAATTATTTAACCCCCTTTGTGAGTTGTGCCAACTGACTCCTCTGTTTTTTGTTTAACCTTTGGCTAATTCTACAATATACTAAATTGGGGTCTACAGTGGCCATGAGAACACCCAAAATGGAGGCTTTAACACCTCTGTCCCTTTTATAAGTCTTTCATTGCACTCAATGAGACCATATTATTTCTTGAAGGCTGCAGCCTTTTAGGTGCTGTTATGTGTGTGAACTACTTGATAGCCAGGCAATGTGACATGAGAGACATAACATGGAATTCAAAAACCTTAAAGTTCTTTGTGGCATCATAAATCATGATTTTGATTCATCTTAACGCCATATATAATTATAAACATTATGGCATAATTATTGCATAGATTATGAAATTCCTCATATGTTAAACAAATTATAATCTCATCCACTTGACTGACCTGACATCAAATGCAGAATCACTTATGATGATACAACTGATAAGGCAAATTAGTGCCAGGAAAACCCTAGTTTTTATAACAAAATCATTACACTATTCAAGTCAAGATAAACCGGTTGATTAGAGAATTGATCATACAAATGACAAACAGCTCACAGTGACATCAACAAGTTTCTAGGATGTCAGCCAGTGTGCTTCTTGATTGTTTTGACAGTCTATTAACTTTATTTATTGTTGTGTTCACCAAGTGCTGCTGTACCCGCTTACCACTATTGTGTTGATCCAAGGACCACTGCATTGACAGAATTTTCTGATGCTTTGATTGGACAATATTGTAAAGGTCAGTTAAACATTTTGATTTATGTAGAATGTCATGTACTTATATTTCACTTGTTAGTTGTCACGAACCCTAATTAGTGTATAACATACAAATATATTACTAATTAATATAGTAACTAATTAATAAATACAATATTAATAATCGATGATTATAATATTAAAAGTACGTAAATAATATGATAATATTATTAATCATATATACCTGATCAATATAATAACAATAACTAATCAATTAATAATTAATATTAATATTTATTAATCAATATAGTTAAATATTGTGATCAATACATATATGGTTAATATTATATTATTCATATAGATAATATAATATTATAACATTCATGTTAAACATAATCAATCACTATAATTTATTAATTAATATAATTTATATATTAATGAATAATAATTAATAACTACTATTAATAATATCAATAATATACTTAAGTATCTATAATATTCAATATTAAACTATAGTAATATTAATGATATTGATCAATGTGATAAATATATTTAGTCACTTAAATTTCCATTAATCAATTAATATTTAATATTATTGATCAATCAATTAATAATTATCATTAAACAAATATAAAATAATAAGTATTGTTATTATCGATAAATAGCGGATATATTCAAGTTTACCAAATGGTATAAGTGGCTAACATACCATTTGGGGTCCGTAGTCAGTACTTATAAGTACCGATTAGCCATGTTAGAAAAGGACATAACCAAAAAAAAAATACATACAACGCAGTGAAAGGACGGAACAACACAAACCGCAGACTGAGCATTGAATAAAGGCAAGGTAATGGTTCGACCGCACGATACATAGCGGTACCCTGCATACATAGTATAAGGTACGTTCAGGGCTCACGTACCATGCATTATATATTGGGAACCCTCATTCGCTATAAATTATGGACAAGATATAAGTAATATATATATATATATATATACACACACACTAGGTAAATCTGAAATTAAGAGAATATATATATATCATATATATGTATATGTTTTATAAATATATTTGATGTGGTGGGTCAACATCAATTGTAGGAGATATCGATTTACTGAATAAGAAATCATACATAGAGTATCTTTATATATAAGTAATGTTCGATTAGATATATATACACAGATTATTATATATGTATTATATTTAATACATTTAATAATATCGAATCATATATATATAAACTATTCAAATAATAGAATATTTAAAATGTAAAGATTCTTCTGAATTAATATTTATTTATAAGCATATCTATTTGGAATATAATTATTTGATTTATAAATTTATCATAGAATAATATGAACCATATATACGAGATATATATTTAGAATATAAAAATAATATATTTCTAAAGGATCTAATATATCCAGAAGGATCTGATCTAATCTTTCTATATATATTTATCAGAATCATATATATGCGAGATTGTTGGATTTAGATGCAAAATGCCATATACTAATCATTAGGGATTGATATTTTCGATTGCAATCTTAATTGTGAATTCTAGGGCAAATGTAGTAAACTACCAATTGAAACATTACAAGGGAATATATAGATATATGAATCTTAAATGATATATATTGATGTATAAATATATGGAAATAATAATGATTTAAGAATATAATCTAGTTACTCTAATTATAGTACATAGGGATCTATTTCTCATCCACATTATGAAATCTTAAGGTAGGGAGTTTGTGGAGGGAGAGGCGGAGTAATTTCGGGCACATGACGGATTCCTCTAGGGAATCGCTTGTAGTCTGTTTCACGCGCCCTTTAGCACTATAAGTCTTCCATCTTATGATGATTGTGGCAGGGGAGAGAGAAAGATTCCTATGCCCTATATGAAGAGATCTTTCTAATAACCACGTTCATTAGCTTATCAAGCAATAGTTTCCTCTAAACATTAATGATAGTGATGGTTATACTTTACTAGTTATTCGATGATTCCCTAATTTACGCCTAACTGACAGAATTTTGGTCTAGGGATAAAAAGGTTCATTACATTAGTGCTGATATTAACTAAATTGTGCTGGTCTTGATCCATGGTTGACAGTCCTAAACAAGAATTATTGTCAGTAGTACTGCTGCAAGTTCTCATTTAATAAAGACTTAGCTTGGGTCAATCAATTAAAGGTTCAATCAGGGAAAGTTGTGGCTATGTAATTAAAAAAATCAGATTATGTTGCCATCTGAACAATTGGGGTCATGTCATTTTAGCTCGTTGCAGTGTAGCTAAGACATTTGAGAACGGAATTGTCACCACGCATTTGCAAGTCAAGGACAGTATGATACTCCTTCAAAATGCATATGTTCAAGTTGCAGACCCAAAAAGTACCCAAAAAAGTCAGTGGCAGATTTGTCAGTTCAATGAGCGTAAAATACTATGTTCACCCCAGTGAATTACAGTTGACCTCCTGGCACACTCTAGTTGCCCCAACAAACATTCTCAAAGCAGCCAACAATTTACTAGCAAAATGTAGAACGTGTCTCAGTGCCAACAGTGAATGGAATTTGAAGTACTATGGTGTTTGATCCATAGAAGCATAAATCGTTTTGGGAAAAAATCGGCAAATCAAAAGAGTAGGATTTTTTGAAAAAATCGAGAAAAAATTGGATTTACAAAAAACATAAAAAATGGAAAAAAAAAAGTCAAAAAAATTTATTTTTTTAAATGAAAGGGCATTTCCACAACATAAATATATTGAGAGCAAATAAAATATAGAATTCAACCATTAATTGTAGAAAATAGATTTTTATCATTTAAATTTAAATGGAGAGTTGGATTTTAACTGTGCATAAAATAAAATGCAGCAACAATTCAATTTAGATGTGCCATTTATTTCCTACATCACTATAGAAGCAATTCAATTCAGATGTGCCATTTATTTCCTACATCACTATAGCAGCAATTCAATTCAGATGTGCAGCTATATGGTGCTCCCAAGGACTTGGAAACAAACTTTAAACAGGGAACTGACAAGCTCAACCTCTAAAGACAAGTAAAGGCCGGGAAATTGGAGTCAAATGTAAATTATGCAAGACTAAACACAAACAATCAAGCTTCACATTGAAGCGATTTGTTTGAAGAAGAAATGCAAAAAGGCTAAGACAACTAGGGAAACAAATTGAATGTGAAGAAGAAATGCAAAAAGGCTAAGGCCAATTGCTTACCACCTACGAAGGCCAACATACTCATTCTCCTTCCACATATACACAGTTTGAGCAAGATGATTTTCTCAGCTCTCTCTAATAATCATATATATCTCTCTATACAAATAATGTTTCCACCCTCGAGACACTAATACCTTAAAGTGAACTTAAGTCAATTTCTACTTATCTGAATTCTAATTTGAATAAAATGATACATTTATTTAAATAGACAGAGAAGCTCCAACTGTCTTAAACCACAAATTCATAAAAGAATACTTCAAAACTTCATTGAATTGAAAGATTTGAGCCATCTAATATAATATTGATTGATTGTACATAAGCCTTGCACAGT
This sequence comes from Chamaecyparis obtusa, assembly GCA_027943335.1. NCBI lineage: Eukaryota > Viridiplantae > Streptophyta > Pinopsida > Cupressales > Cupressaceae > Chamaecyparis > Chamaecyparis obtusa. The sequence continues at coordinate 1,703,171 of BSBK01007367.1, forward strand.
TATAACTATTGGTGACTTTGCTTGTCTTTACTGGAAAAATGTGAACAGTATTTCCTAGTTCTTATCTCAAATTGTACTCTTAATTTTTAAATCTTTGAGTAGTGCATAATCTAGATTCAAATCTGTATTAAAGAATAAAAAAGACTTTGTTCCGTAAGCGAACAACTTCCTTCAAAACGGATCTAGAAAACATTAGTAGATTCCCAAAAGACTATTCTAAGTTTGTTAGCAAAAACAGGCATAAAATGAAGTTTGTTTGCTTAGCTATGCACTTTCCCAAGCTGGAAGGCAACAAGGATTAGAATAAATATACATATCAAAGTGTTCTGCTGATTGGAGAAGGTGGGACAATGATAAAGAAGAAATATACATACATACATACATATATATATATATATATATATATATATATATATATATATATATATATATATATACGCGGCGGAGGAGGTGATGTCAAATGCTCAATAAACAGATAAACGATAGCATCTTCCCCTTACAAATAAACAATAGCATTTCCAATAATCCAATAAACGATATAAACAGAATACGTAGTAATGGCGATGAAAATGATGACACGCGGCAGATGGAAATGGTGTTTTCTTCCTGCTTCGCATGGCTCACAGCATGTAGAATCGACTGCAGAGAGTTTTCTTCTTGCTTCTCACAGCTCACATTGCTCATGCTCATCGTTTCTAACTATAGGTTTGTGTGGCATTGATAAATAAGAAAAAAGGGGTGTTTTTTGGCGTCGTTTAGGGTTTTCACAGCACCAGCAATCTGTGCCTTTTTATTAGCAATTAATCATGATTTAAACACATTTTTTTCGTTGATTAAATGCATTTTTTTGCCCAAAAATTGTTGACCATACTTAACCGATTTTAGCAGATTTTTTGGGGAAAAAATTGGCAAGCTCTGAGATTTAGGATTAATCAGGTATAATCGGGATTTTTTGCAGATTTTCACTACTATGGACTTTGATCTTCCACCATGGTTCTTAGCTTTTCAACTTTTTTTGTTTGTGTAGTTGTTACAAATAAAGTCTTTCCATGTTTAAGAGAGCAAGATTCTCATTTTATTGATTGTAGTAGTCCATTAAGGAATGTTGCAAGTAATATAGCAGTTTTTCATGATATAGGATGTGGGGATTCTCAATGGATAGCAGTTGGAGTTTGTGGTCCTTTCAGTTTTATGGATAGCATGGGCAAGTTTTGACAATCATCTTGATGGATTTTGTCCATAGTTTAGATGGAAAGTTGATGGGTGTAGTTCATTTCCCACATGTATTGATGATTCTTGTCCATTCTATAAGTGTAGCATGGTTTGTTGCGGCAATTTATTGACTTCAAGGCAGTTTGCAGGTACAAGGAGCTAGTAGTTGCCATGAACATCTTTTATATCAGTCCACGAGGCATGTAATCACTTGTAAAGGTTGTCATATACTGGCATGAGGAGTTTTACTCACTCTTCCTGGAACTTTCTACCCATCTAATTGTTTCTCCAGTAGTTGTGTTTTGTTGTAATTTACCTGTGAGTTGCAATGTTTGTTTACTCTGCATTTGGATGCTTAGTTCTCTATTTTACCTTTCCGTGTTAAAATCCATTGTAATGAGTGTATAGACATGTAAAGCAATCTGGGCATCATAATTACGTATGTTGTATGAACGCATGCAAAATATCCACCCCCATTTATGATATCCAATTTTCCACAGTCATGTAGCCATCAAAAAGCAAGATGCTTACCTTCGTATAAAAATTAGCTTTTCTGACAAGAATAGCTGTGAGCAGAGTACCAAGAATTGCCAGGTATATGGCAGTCTTGCTGAGGCACAATTTTTGGTTTTGAAAGTATGTCAACTGCCATAGTTCTCCTTGGAACCTCAAATACTTCCTCTTCATCCTAGTACATATAACAATTATTTAGCTTTCCTGACATGAATAGCTGTGAGCAGAGTACCAAGAATTGCTAGGGATATGGCAGTCTTGCTGAGGCACAATTTTTGGTTTTGAAAATATGTCAACTGTCATAGTTCTCCTGGGCACCTCAAAGATTTCATCTTCATCCTAGTCTTACGCCACTCAAGTAACCATTAGAAAGCAAAATGATTGCCTTCATATCATTAGCTTTCCTGATAAGAATGGATGTAAGCATTGTACAAAGCCTTGCCAGGCATATGGCAGTCTCATTGTGATGCAAGGGCATTCTAGGGTACTCGGCAAATCTGCATGGTGGTGTGTTGTTTTGGTTCTATGTTACTCGGTTGCAGCTTTAACCAACGGTCTCGGTTATTGAAGGAAGCTCGGTCGCTGAAGGAACTCGGTGAAACCTCTTGTGCTCGATGGAACTTGTACTCGGCAATACCTCTGGTGCTCGGTCGACGTGCTTGCTCGGCGATGTCTATGTTATCGGTGATGCTTGGCGTGCTCAGTTGTTTCACTGATGCTCGGTTGTTTCTTTGGTGCTCGGTAGTTTTGGTTTACCAACTGGAGTTCTTGAAGATTTGGTTGGCCGACTTGGTGTATTTATTGTTGGTAGCTTTTGTTGTATTCTCCTATGTAGTTCGAGAGGCCAACATGGAGAATTAAATGTTTGTAAGGCTATTTGAGAGTCGATTGTTGTTGCATTTAATATTTGTTTGTAGTAGAAGCCGACTTGGCTTAGGAGTTAATTATTTCTTCCAGCCGATTTGTGGTTGACGAAATGTATTTAAGGAGTGTTTGGGGTAGATGTTTAGGGAGTCAGTGGAGTCAGTGAAAGCAGATAGAAGATTAGATCTGGATCCTGCGAGATATTGAAAATCAGATTGTTTATCTGATAGTTGTAATAGCAGAGGTAGTGGTTTTGCAAGCTTGGAGACAAGGAGATTGCTTGGAGGCTTCCGAGCTCAAGTTCAGATCTGCCTTAGTGTTTCCATCAGTTGTTGATTTGTTTCAAAGCTGGACTAGCTGAGAGATTGCAGAAATACTTTGATTGTATTTGGCCCTAACCCGGGAGGCCTTATAGTCGGGCATGTTAATGAAAATTCAGTTGAAAACATTGTCTTGTTCTGTTATTCCACATTGTTGGTGTTTGGCTGCAAGTTTGGACTGTCCTTAATTGGATCCTCCTTACCTGTACTGCATCATATTGAGCCCTAGGTTGGGCTTGGTCTCCCAAGGCTTAAGAACTCAGAGGTGAATCCTAGCAAGTCTTACCATACTCACAAGTCCCAAACCCCATAGTCAGTCAGCAGAAAGCAAGTAGAAAACAAAAAAAGCAGAATAAAATGAAAAGTACACATGTAAAACATTTAAAAGCTATTACAAAGACGTCAAAACAAAATTCACATCATTTGCAATTTGCAAACATACACAGAAATATATTATACAGACAAAACAAGCCATTGAAGCAGAAAAAACAAGAAGTGGATTGGGCAGCTAACATTGATTAAATTGAGCATGTGCAGGTTCATAATAACCCACAATGCATTTAAATGAGTCCATGATGCATTTTGTATTACTATGACCCAAATTATTGAGAAAACTTGAAATGATTTTTTGTAGGAAGATCACCTTAGAAGAAAAATGTCATTACTCAACCATAATTCTGTAAGAGAAAAAGTGATTTTCATGTTAAAACATTAACATTTTACAGGCAGTTTGATGGTTGCTTGTGTATGCTGAGGGCTTGTTCATCTATATTAACATAATCTCTCTCTCTCTCTCTCTCTCTCTCTCTCTCTCTACATATATATATATACCTACCTACCTATCTATCTATTTATCTATCTATCCAGCTATCTATCCATCCATCTACCTACCTACCTATCTATCTTTCCTAAAAAGTGGCATCTTCAAGTACTTGTCTCCTATTTTTTTCAAAAGAAACAAGGTACTTGTATCAATGCCCATCTGTTGATCTATCCATCTATCTATCTATCTATTCTAAAAAGTGGCATCTTCAAGTACTTGTCTCCTGTTTTTTTCAAAAGAAACAAGGTACTTGTATCAATGCCCATCTCTTGTACCAATACCAATACCAATAACCTTGCAATCACAATTTGTAATTATACATTTCTAACATAAATGTTGAATAATGAGATTGATTTTCTTTTCCTTTATATCATTTCAAATGTATGGCACCAGATGTTTGGTCTTAAGATGTCAAATCTTCATAGGATTGCCATACACCTCTTAAGCCAACCATGCAGCACTTCAAAAATAGTTGGAGTATATTTGAGCATATATATTCCAAGATATACAATAGATTGTTGATGCAAAAGTTAAACTACCTTCACCTCCATCACATGAAAATTGTGGGGCTCTAAATCATCCTAGTTATAATAGAGAGTGTTGATCCACAATTGGATCAATCAAGCTGAAAATCATATGTTTACTAAGGATTACCATGCATGGGTTCGTCTAGTTGATCCTAGAGAAAAAAGCAGCAGCCATGGTTGAGAAGGGAAGACCATGAGCAGATTCCTTGTATGATGTCCCAATCATAGTTTTACTTCTGATTTTTATTTCTATTGTCATGGATATCATAATCCATGAATTTTTTACACCTAAATCACTCGAAAATATTTAAACATTCAAGGATGTTTCCTTCAGCTAACACACATGCAAAAAGTAAAACCTAAGATACCAAGTTCTGGCCAAGTTCGTCTCAGGTGCCTGGGCTGAACCCAAAGGAACCCACGACAATTAGAGCCAAAAAATAAGCCCCAGTTGCTTAAAACACATTTTTAAAACATTTAAAAGCCCATGAACCCCTAATTTCAACCCAAAGGTGAACACTAAGGAGGAGTGAGACACACATCAAAGGCTTAGGAATCATTGGAGAAGGAAGATTTAGCGATCAAAAGTGAATGAATCTTATTGTTTTTCAAGATTTTCAATTTCTTTTTAATTTTTTTTAAGAGGTTTGGAATTTTTTTGAACTCTATATGCATGTTAAGGAGTTATAATGCCAAAAAAATTTCATTTTTTTAATAATGTTTTGAGTTTTCCATTTTAGGTTCATTATTTAGAGTCAACGGTTAGAAGTGGAGTTCTAGTTCAATTGTTTGAGGCCGAAATGAAAGTCGTTTTAAAATTGATGCAAGTTCACCACTTTGCCGTTATACAACAATGATTAAGTAAATGCATGGCACTGGGAGATTTCTTTAGCAATGTAACCATTGCAACATAGAGTATATGAGCTCATACTTTTAAGTGAAAGCTCACTTTTGTGTCATCCCTAGACACAGAATGAAAGCTTGTAAGAGGGTAGATAAGAAAGGGCTGCCAAAAGGTCTAATCATGCAATCTATTAAAGAACAAGAGGAAGTGGACACGAGAATCAACAAATCAAAGATTGGTCATCCCCTTGCCAAGACAAGCTCGATGAGTCCTCCAAGTGGCTTGGAAAAATTGGCTAGCCCATATCCTTTCATGCCAAAGCCACTACCTTCTGGACCAAAGAATAATACACGAAAAAGAGGCCCATTGGATAGGGCCTTCAAAAATGAAATCAAAGAGGTTGCAAATCTAAGCATTGCTTGTTGCATTTATAGCAATGAGCTTCCTTTCAGCATTGTTAGATCCATAGTTGGAAAACTCACCAAGGCCTGAAAATAAAATTCGGGAAAAACTCGGCCAGTTTTCGGGAAAAACTCAAGAACTTAAAAAATTGCTTAAATTTAATTAGAAATCCTTTTTTTTTACAAAATTCAATGAGAAGTGTTAGAATAACTAAGAGGGGGGTGAATCAGTTATCCACAATCCCAATTACAAAATGTATATCCAAAAACAATTTACTAAAATTTCTGCAGCTCGATAAACTAAAATAGTATTATGTTTGTTCTTTTACCGATTACTAGTTAATAACATGTAATGATTACCGACCAAATCCAATATGCAACATGTAAAGTATGATAACAAACAATCATCACAATCAACACATAACACAAGAGATTTAACGTGGAAACCCTATGAAGGGAAAAACCACCTGGGACCGGCAACCCAAAAATTGTTCACTCTTCTGAAGTGAGGTCGGTGAAGACCCAACCCTGTTAAAGGTTACAAACACACTGTGAGGTGTGACCTTGTTAGAGGATTTTAGACCAACCGTTATCATCCAACCAGCATTCACTATGGGGTTGACAGGATAACAAATGTGTTAAGAAATCTGAATCGTCAATAGAGATAATATATACTAGTGTGATATTGTAGAATACAATTGCCTTCGTTATTGATTGATTCTACAATAACAATAGGGTATATGTATATATTGAATAGTCATGTAATGAATAGACATGACCGTATATACTTATGGTCATGTCACTTCATTACATAACTATTAGTTAACATGTCTTAACCAATAATTTATTCATACTATATATATAAGTACACACATATGCATATTAATATATACTTACTTTTCAATTATATTATATAGTATATATATATAAATATATCTATATTTATATGCATATCATGATTGTCTCGTCATTTATTAAACACGAACGAACAATACTTTAACACTCCCTCTTGAGAGAGAGTTTAATAGAATTTGTAGAATCTTTTCATATCATGATATCCGGCACATCCGGGACAAACCCTTTCGGGAGTCGATCATGATAGGTGTCAAGATATCCGGCACATCCGGGACAGACCCTTTCGGGAGTCAATCTTGACAAGTTATTACACATCCAGTAATAACATAAGCAACAAGATATCCGGCACATTCGGGACAGTCCCTTTCGGGAGTCAATCTTGAAGCCTGGTTAACTATTTTCAAGATCGTCACCTTGAAATAGTAACCCAACACACATGAAAGATCGTCACCTTTCATAATATAACACAAAATGAATGGGCCCATAAAGTCTACCATGACTTCCGACACTTCGGGACACAATTTAATGTAGTCTCGTCATGAAAATAGACTTGAATATCATGATATCCGCACAATCGGGACACACACTTAAGTAGTCAATCATGATATGGTTTCGTCATTACACAACAAGTAATAACAAGAGTCAAGATATCCGCACAGTCGGGACACACACTTAAGTAGTCAATCTTGACACTTTGGTTCACTATTATCAAGTGAGGAAGGCTTCCACCTTAAACTTGTCTATCAAGGACAAGAATCATTTAAGATACAAAATGATAGATCACTAAGGCTGAAAATCTCTTTTCAGCTAAGACTTTATTCCTCAACATCAAGAATACTTCCTCTGAATTAATATGACCACGATCCTGGGTTGCCATCTTAATTTGATCTTCTAGCTTCTCCCATTGACATGAAAGCATAGCCTTCTCACATGGTAATTCATCATAATTCTCTGCTATAGTTTCTTGATCACTAGGTAACCAACAAAACATGGTCTACTCCCTCCGAATCAAGATCTTCAAATGTCTACTGATGCAGATCCTTTCGCTTCCTCTTCTGTCACGGAGGCATACCCTGTTTATATGCTCATCTCAGTGTTACTGTAGGATGTGACTCCATACCTTTCTTCCTGAGAGAATCGATGTCTCATACATGAATAATTTGAATAGACATAAGGTTGCCGACTCGCATTGACTAGCATAGGATGCATTTTGATCTTTTTCAAGGCCACAACATTAACACTCCCTCTTGGACTTGAGTGACGATAATAAAGACCTCTAGTATGATGTTCATCTCAATGAATTGTAGTTTCAAGATGTATGAATTACCTCAATCAGAGATCCTATCCATGTGCATCTCATCTGTGATTCTATCCACGAGTTTCCACTTCTATAGCCTCAGAATTGTTTCACCTTCAACAATGATCTCCCTCTCAATCAATATGATCGATTTTGTCACAAGTTGACTGAATCATCTACTCCCTCTGAAGCTCAAGTTCATCAATTCTTAAACTTTCTGAAGATGTCAAGACTCACTCTTACTGAATTTTACATGCTTCCATCCTTTTATATTCCCTTTCGTAAGGTGAGCCCAAAAAAAAATATTTTGAAGAATCCATCTCGCTATAGTCCAAAGGTTGTACACAAATCCATGAGTACTTATTATGAAATTTCATTGTCGTAGTGTAATCAAAATCTGGAGTAGTGTAGTTGTAGGAGCTTGTCAGTGCCACATGTGCAACAGACCCTACACTAGGTACTTGTGATCAAAGAATCATCCTGCACTTATTATAGTACGGAACAACCCTGCATAATGCCTTGATTGCATCATTCTTCTTTTTTTTCTTTTTTTCTTTTCTACAAGAACATTCTTGGAGACAAATGAAAAGATCAAGGCAAATAGCTCTTATAGTACGAACATGAATACATATAAGAAAATGACTAAAAAATAAAAAATTTAACTCAAAGATGAATACTTATCTTAAGTTTCAAATATTTCTTTCTTTAAAGTGAGCCCATAGTCACTTGATATCCTTGATTTTCTAATAAGGTGATCATGCATCTGTAACAAGGTGTCACTGAAATCTGCTATCTATCTCCGTATATATTTATATTTATCGACCATCTTATATCTATTGCTGTATCGATCTCTAATTTTATTTATGATCTTGTTGCGTCATTTTAGAAGACAATACGATGACCTCTTATGTTCGAATGAAGTCAAGAGGTGCATCCATTAACATTAACTTATAGCCCTGTCGTGGGTTCCCATTTATATGTGAAGAAGAGGCGGCTAAGGTATGAGTTTGACGCTTAATAGGGATCGGTAACTAACCCCGATTATGCCCTACAACTCTTGGAGTATATATTGTTGACATAACAATGGTTTGCGATCAATATGAAGGTGATAAACGGTGAAATCAATAGGTACAGTGAGGTCTTATTTGACAATGGTTGATCTTTGCGATATATATCATTATTGACATTTGACATTAATGATGCTTAGTTTCCTGCATCGTATTTGGTAAAAGCTCTGATACCATGTTAAGAAATCTGAATCGTCAATAGAGATAATATATACTAGTGTGATATTGTAGAATACAATTGCCTTCGTTATTGATTGATTCTACAATAACAATAGGGTATATGTATATATTGAATAGTCATGTAATGAATAGACATGACCGTATATACTTATGGTCATGTCACTTCATTACATAACTATTAGTTAACATGTCTTAACCAATAATTTATTCATACTATATATATAAGTACACACATATGCATATTAATATATACTTACTTTTCAATTATATTATATAGTATATATATATAAATATATCTATATTTATATGCATATCATGATTGTCTCGTCATTTATTAAACACGAACGAACAATACTTTAACAAAATGTACACTCTATGAATGACATTACAAGACTTTCTAGTCCACTCTGTTAAGAGATTTCTCTGTTTACAATGGTTAAAATGTAACAGCAGTTGATCTAATTACAACACAACTTCTATTGCAGATTATCAGATCTATGTTAAGCTCATTCAAATCCTCTAATCAATATTTCTATTCTGTTTCATTCAATATTCAGTAACTTACTGTCCCTCGGTAATAGCTTTCTGACGCTCGGTAATCTCTGCAGTTCGGGTCTCCTTAACCAGTCTAATAAGGCATGCATGAAGCTTGTTCACGTGATATCTTCTGCAGTCTCCTTCTTCCAACATGATTTCATCGTGAAATCCTAGTCTCTTAAATAGACAAGTAAACCGTTTTATTTCCATCCATCAAATTTTGCCGCTTAATCTCCTTTGTTGATTTTGCCGCTTAAACCTTCCTCGGCTGATGTGTCAGTAACACGTTTTGTTTCAATCCATTAGATCTTCAAATTATGTTAGCCGTCGATCTTCGTAACAAACATTATCTTCATCTCTAATTTCAATGTACTTTACAGCTCATCAACTTCATCAACTAAACTAGTCATTTAGTTTTTTTCTTCTGGTCGGTTAACAAAGAAATATGTCGGTGAACACAAGCTCGGTTTGTACTGTGATCGGTATACACTACACTGCGTCGATGTATACTGAAATGGTTCTTTAACCGACAACATTGCCTTGTGCATTTTGCTCTATCCTTCATCATAGATGAATGCAACATAATCAAGTCAATAACATAAGGTCATAGACTCATCAATAAGTTACCCAATGTATTCCTTATCCTTATTTGTCATATCCATCTTCCTCATGTAGATATATTATGTTCTTCATCTCTTTCTTCTTCTTCTACAGCTGTTTGGGTATAGTAACTTACAAGATAAATACTGTCAAAACTAGTTGACATCAATGACAACATATTATTGATTTAACCATCTTACATATCTAATCAGCAACTCAGTGATCTTAATCACAAATCTTCAAGTTATACAATGTATTCAAATCAGTTGTAGTTCATCAAGAAAATGCATCCAATGAGTCAATAAATGAGAACACTAAAAAAACAAGCTTAGTCTAAGTATATTTAAACACAAAGTGAGTACAAAATCGCATTCTCGTGAGGAATGTTGATGGCCGGAAGCAAAGTAGTAAATAATTTATGTAAAACTAAAAGTAAATATATCATTACAATTGCATCTTCCTCTTTCCAGCTCTAATAAAATCTAAGAGAGAGGTAGAACTAGAGGGTCTAGTCCTAGAAGTTTGTACTGAGCGTGACTGTGCCTCCTCACTCGATATGTCTGACTTAGTCTGTGGCTCATCCTCCATCTTGGATGTAGCTTTGCTTCTAGCTTCTTTGAGCACTAGCAATGACTATTCATTCAACTCAATGTCATCCAGTGTGAAACCAAATCCACCCCCTTCCTCCATAGCCTGCCTCTCCAAATCATTGATGTCATCCTCTTAAAAAACCACCTCAAATCCGCTTCAAATCGATAGAAATCAGTTTGCAAGTGTTTGGAAGACTATTTTCCCCCTCTCAGCATAATACAAGTGAAGAAATGAGAAATGAAATTAATTTGGGCCATTTTTTGCCTTTAAGTGCTGTTATAAAACTACAACGGAGTTTTTGGCAAAAACTCGGCAAGTACTCAGCAATTTTTGCCAAAAATTTAGCGAATTTTTGGTGCTAGTAAAAGTCGTAAAAACTTGCCAAGCCAGAAAACTCTGCCAGTTTTTGCAACTCGGAGAGTACTCTACCAGTAGTACATCTATAGTTAGATCACCTTCTTGTTGGGAGATGGTAAATACCCTTCACAATACAACTCCTGATTATGCAAGTTCCATATACAAAAAGGTGTGAACCACCTTATTAACGAAGGAGAAAGCTTCAGCAGAAACACCATTGAGAGTGATCAAATATACATGTCTGAAAACAGGTGTCCATTTATGATGGATGCAAAGATTGCAAAAATGGGCCATCGATCAATGTTAAAATAGTGTACCCTAAGAGGGACAATGGTCTTGAAGGCGGTGGATTGTGAGGGGCAAGTGAAAGATGCAAGTTTCATTGCCAATATTCTCATAGAATCCTTTAAGATGGTGGGGCCTACAAATGTTGTCCAAGCCATAACGGACAATGCTAAAAATTGTAGGGCAGCTAGATCTATAGTGGAGGCCACATTGCCACATATAAGCACATTTTTTGGCCACCATGTACAGTCCACTCACTCAATTTAATCATTCAAAAGATTGGCACACAAATTGAATGGGTCAAACAATTTTACACGGAGGCTGACGAGATTCGAATGTTTGTTACCAATCATTACATGTCACAAGCCATATTCAGGACCGCCAGGTAGGAGTTGTTGAAGGTAATTTAAATTTTATTTTTTGTTTTTTTGTTTTTAATTTTTCATAGTTGCTATATGACGTTATACTATGTTAGATTGTCGAAACACAATTTGCATCTCACACAATCATCTTAAGATGACATGTGAACATGCAAGAGGCCTTTAGTGTTATAGTCATCAACATCTTATGGAGTGTATGGGGGCAATCAAACACCAAAGAGCCCAAAATGTAAAAGCATGGATCCTTGATGATTAGGTGGTGAAATCATGCAGAATATATTTTGAGTTTTACCAAGCCTATCATGAGCATGATTAGGTATGCGAATACTAATTGCCATGTTTGGGTGAAAATTTTTATGGCATGGACACCATTGTTGAAAACATATGAACAATAATAGGGGCCAAGGGAACATTACCCAACGGACGCATTTTTCAAATTTGTAGAACTAAGTATTGTTAACCAATGGAATAAGATGACCACCCCCTTACATCTCTTAGCATTTGCTTTGTCGCCCAGGTTTTATAACCAAGATATACTTGCATTTCCATGGAGGGTGGTACCATATAGAGATGTGGAGGTTGCTACTAGCTAAAAGGTTGCATTTAAAAAGATATATTATGATGATTAAACTCGAAATATTGTCTCGACCGAGTGTGGTCATTTTGTATCTTCCAAATATCATGATACTACCGCTCTTCGTGCCAAATATATGATGAATGTTGATGAGTGGTGGTATGTACATGGTCAAGGCTCCATTTTCTTGCAACCTCTTGCGATCAAAATTCTCTCCCAAGTATGCATCTTTTTATTTTTTATTTTGTTGTTTTTCATTTGATCATGATGCTATCATATTAAAATATTTTTATTTTATAACATTTTTTAACTTATTAAGTTTTGATTATTGAATTATCAAATTAAATACTCAATGTTGTATGCAAACTCAACAAATTGCAAGCTCTTCTTCAGCTGAGTGGATTTGAAGTACATACTCCATTGTGTGCAAAAATAGCAAAGGATTTGGTCTACATATACTCCAACCTTCATCTATTGTCACATAAGCAACCGGATCACAATGAGGGTATTAGGATGTAGCCCCTAAGCGTGCTGATTTAGATGCCACAATTGCGCAACTTGCCCAAGTCTCTATATATGAACATGGGGCAGCTCTTGCACATGACACAAACGTGGCTAGTGTGAGTGGCAATCTAATGGATTGTGGTTCAAATGAAATTGACCCAGATGTTGGCCTTGATGCCTCTAATGAAGATGAATCTGGCCAGGGATATTAAATATGGCTCATAATTTGAATTTACATTGTGCAATGACATTTTGAGACTTGAATATCATCATTTTCACAAATTATGAATATGATATATAAGGTATTTTATTTATAATTTTATTTCGCAATTATGGATTTATGAGCATCACTCTTGTTTTCATATTTATAAGTTATAACTTTAATGTTTGAACGTGTATATATAAATCTATAATATATCTATGTACATATATATGTGTGTGTGTGTGTGTGTGTGTACAAATGAACTCGTACTCGTACCCGAACTTGAATCGGCAACTTAGGCAAAAACCTAAAACTTACAATAAGCTATGTACAAGAGGATGGAGGAATGTAATAGAATACAAGTCTCTGCCAATTAAAGGGCGTCCCCTAGTCATCCCATGTGATTGAGGAAATGAGGAAACAGCCTAAAACGCACCTCGAAATTGGGGACGACAAAAAACCCATAGACAATGCCTAGTCATCCCCAAGGCAATTAGTAATATCTAAAACATCCCTCAACTGTCTTAGGGACGACTAGGCATCCCCTGAAAAAAAGCACAAACAGACAAAAGTACAAACAAACAATTCTTGTTTGGTTTGTGGTTGGAATGCAAGCTTCTACAAACATCATCCAACACCATTTTAATCTCTCTCTCTCTCTCTCTCTCTCTCTCTCTCTCTCTCTCTCTCTCTCCATATATATATAAATATATATATATATCATAGAAATGAGACTCGATCTCAGACTCGCCTCAAACTTGACAAGCATGAATTGGCCTCGGACTAGGGCTCGATCAGCAAAAACTTGGGAATGTGAAAAGCCCGAGAAATCCAAAGATTTTCAAGGATTTAAAACTTGTTTCATGCACCCTTTAGTAAATAAACCTTAAAGACACAATAACATCATCAAATAGAAGCTAATGATCAAACATGCACAAGTGTACATCAGTCAAATAATTATAAACACAAATTGTAGCTATATATAAACCTTAAAGACACAATAACATCATCAAATAGAAGCTAATGATCAAACATGCACAAGTGTACATCAATCAAATTGTAACACAGTTAGCTATATAAACATTGCCAAATGTATACATAACTCATGGAATATGAAATTCATGACATCAAAAGTTCCAAAAAATATCAAAACAATAACGAGATTAACCTTTATGAATTTGTATTGATCATCCCTCAACAGAGTTTTATCTTTGTTTATAATGCAACTCAAAACACTGGCTCCATTTCCTTTGGGAGGGTGTGTTTAGGTCTATTATCTCATGTTGACAAACAAGGGATAGCAGTCCGACTAAACTCCTTGATCATTTATAGAGACTAACATGTTTTCTTTATTGGCTTCTCTCCACAAGTTATTTATTAGTCAACATAGAACATATAGAAAAAGTATAAAACAAGGGATAGCAGTCCGACTAAACTCCTTGATCATTTATAGAGACTAACATGTTTTCTTTATTGGCTTCTCTCCACAAGTTATTTATTAGTCAACATAGAACATATAGAAAAAGTATAAAATAATGTAATAAGGGAATTGGAATTTCTTCCATACCTTTGCTTGGATAAACTTCTCCTTTGTTGGAAGTGTATCTCTGTGATTAGGCTTCCTGAAGGGCATGCAATGTGCTTCTTCCTCGAAATCACCTTGTCTACAACAGACAATAAGATATCAAAAATGTAAGCTATATCTTCATACCATGCAATTTATATACAAATCCTAATTAGAGACCACCCTAATTCAGACCAAATGCATACACGTCTATGCTAATCCATGAAACATGACTTCAGAAGTTAACTACCTGCTGCAGACACCATCAGCTCTTGCATATTTTCCAGATTCTAGAAGCTCCTCCCACACCGAGTTAGCATATGAGTTACCAAGAGATTGAAACAAATTGAGAACAGAAGGCTCCCAAACTTTTACATCAAGAGTTAGAGATCTAACCTGCATAAGACAAAACAGTGCATTAGATGATATACACAAATGTGCATTTCAATATTATTTTTCATTTCCTAAATTGACAACACATAAGCTTATTCTATTCAAATTTGAGTCCAATGCTAAAACAGTCAAACATATACACTGATAATTGATAAAATGAAATTGAAACTGATCTCACAAACACCAAATAAACAAATGCAATAAACTTACTGCTACAGGGCAAAAAGAGGAAACTTGCCATTCCACTTGATGACAGATTTAGAATAACAATGTAAACCAAAACTAGTGAGATTCAACACAAGACACGTTGATCTTCATGGTCAATGATTCACAAGAGTCTAGCACCAAGTTATGTCTGTCAATTTTAGTGCAAATTCACAAATTAAGATTGAAAGTTGTAGTCCCAAAAATCAAGGTGTGTTTTTATGATATACTGTTGTTTCAGATTCAAGGTTTTGGAGGTTTTGTGTCTTTGTTTTCCCCCATATTTACAGCTGGGTCCATTGACACAATACATTTATAACCATAATTTGCACAAAATTGAAAACATTAAATAAAAAATTGTAAACATAACTGATAGCCGACCATAGAATGTCAATTATAGAATCTTAAACAAAAAAGAGGAAGGCAAACAGTTTAAATCAGTGAAACTGCACATGGGAGATCAGTACAAAAGAGTATTCATCATATTATCTTCAATGAGATCAATCAATATTATTAGTTGGTTTGCTGGAACCATAAGCAGCCTCAATGCCACTCCCACCAGATCCATAAATGAAATCTTATATAGCAGCCTTCTTCCCCTCAATACCCAGTCGAGACTAAGAAAACCCATGCAACAAAAGCATCCAAGTCGGGATACTCAAGTGCTATATCACAATGGCTCGTTGCCCCCTTCTTATACTCGACTTACTTGTGTGAGAGGAGACGTGCATTGGAATCACTTATACCAATGTTATGTTACCTGTTAGAGGTTGCCCTAAAATCACAAGTTTCATAAAAAGAAGTGTAACATTATTAGAGTTATGATTTTACCAATTAAAATGCTTTAAGCAAGATAAATCCTTGTTTAAGTCCTGCAATCATGTTAGATATTATTGGAAATATAATTCATAAGACTGATTTATTTTATTAAGGTTTAATAACAAATAATTGTATATGTAATCAGTTGCATTAGTGGTCAATTATAATAACATAAGAATATATTGAACTTAATAAATAAGCATCATACTTATAAATAGTAATCAACCATATTGGAGGTTGAATGAGGCAACACGATAGGGCGCCCTGAACATCCCTCATCTAAGCCCAAGGGCATGACTTTGCACCCCTTAGCCCCATGTGGCAGGCACATTGGACATCCAGCATGGAGTGGTCTACTCGGCGGGGAGCCCGTTTTTGCCTTCCCTATTCATGCTACTTCATTAACCCACATATGCATATGTGCACCATCAGCGTCAATCAACGCATAGGTTGGAGAGGAAGCCGCAATAGAGCGCCCAAACAATCTCATCCAAGCCCAAGAACATGTCTTAGCACCTCTTGGCCCCAAGTGGCAGGCACATTGGACATCCTGTATGGGGCGGTCTACTAAGAAGGAGGTTCCATCTCTACTCTCCCTCTTGCACTCCCTTACTAACCTTGTCATGATTTATTGCACCAATAGACTAGATATTATATATTATTTAATATCGCCTGTATCTAATATGAGAGGTTATGTAAATATATTATTGTGTTGTATACATATTACTGCATATGTGATAATTATGTATAGAAACATTATCATGCTGATACAGAAAGGTAATTAGGATACTAGATAGCTATATAGGGTTGCTGATAATTTGATCTATCTGTCTTCAGATGTGTGCAGATTACATGTAAGGTTGCTCTTGTCTGATTGGATCTTGCTTCTTCTCCTTCGATGTCACTGATACAAATATTGACCTGCCTTATATACTCCTTCAATTGCTGTGAAGACTCCTGTCCTCTACCATGTACACAACCTTCCCCAAGGCTGCATCCTTTCATAGCTGTCAGCTGCCTCTTCCAAGGATTGCCATCTTTGTTAATTCACTTTAGTTAATCCCCTGAACAAATTGGCGATTACATGAGGGTCATTTGATCGATCAAATGCAAGGGTACCAATTGAAGTCTCCTTGCAGTTCTTTGCCCATTCCTATCTCCTCCTTGGAAGACATCTATTTAACAATTGCTGATTAATGGAGTGAATTCTCAGCAGGCTGTTGTTTATATAATTGTGAAGTCTTATGGATTAAGACAATTTTCAGAATTTATTAATTTAGAATAGTGATTATTATTGGGTCATAGATGGGGTCATGACAGTCCGCCCTCCCCAAGATTGCTTGCCCTCAAGCAATTTTAAATTTAGATGATTGAAGAATTCAACTCCTTCCCAAGTGCCATCTTCATTGCATATACCTTGCCATTTAACCAAGAATTCCAGAATTGACTTGTTCCTCAATTTTTTTCTCGCGCATCAAGAATGGTTTTGGGTTCCAAGATTAGCTTGCCTTCATCATTAAGCAAAGGTTATTCCAAATATCGGGTAACATGTTGTCCTAGCACCTTTTTGAGTCTAGATACATTGGAGACATTATTGATCTAACTGTTTATAGGTAAATTCCAATTCATAGGCTAATTCACCTATCATTCTCAAAATCTTGTAAAGCCCATGAAATTGAAGGTTAAGTTCTTCAGCTCCATTGTCCTTGATTGAAAACTGCTTGTATGGTTGTAATCGTAGGAAAACCAAATCTCCAACTTCAAATGTTTTTTTAGTTCTGTTCCAATCAGCATACATCTTTTATTGGTTTTGTGGGTTATGTAGATTATCCTTGAGTGTGTTCATAATATCCATGTTTTATTGCACAAAGTCCTTGGGCCCTAGTACACAATTTACTTGGAGAATCAAACTTCCAAATGAGGTTGCCTCATATCCATATAAGACCTTGAAGGGGTTCATCCAAGATATAACCACTTGATCCATGCATTTTGTTGTCTTGTGACAGTTTGTTAAGCCTTCACCCTATTTGTTTACCATTTTTGTTTGTCCATCAGTTTGGGGATAATAGCTTGCACTTAGTGTACGTTTGGTCTTTAGATGGAAGAGTTCCTACCAAAACAAGCTAAGAAACCAGTTGTCTCTATCACTGATGATGTTTTTGGGGAGGCCGTGTAACCTAAAAATTTCTTTGAAGAAGACATCAGCTACTTGAGCTCTATAATCGGTGGATATTGCCAAAAAAATGTGCATAATTGGAAGGCAATCCACCGCTAATTTATATGCAATCTTTTCCTTGTACTTTTTTAAGTCCAAGAAATACTCTCCCATTTTTAGTTAGGAACAAGTAGTGGAGGCCAATTGGATGTGTTTGCTCCGCCTTGTTCCTTTGACATATTAGGCATTCTTGAACATGTTTAAGGACATCTTTCTTCAGATCTTTCCAAGAGTATTTTTCTCACTTGCTTATAAGTTTTGTAATACCCTCGGTGTCCAACTAGAGGGTTGTCATGGTATTCTCTAATGATATTTTCCATCATCTTTGAGCTTAGTACAAGGAATACCATATTTTGTATAAGATAAATTCTTCCACTACCTTGTATTCTTCATTTTGTATATTCCCTTCTAGGATGTCACTGGCTTGTGGATCCTTGGCATAATTGGCAATAATGGAATTAAGGGCAAGCAGATTTCCACAATCCATAAGTCATAATCTGCAAGTTGTTTCTGGATTTGATTGTGCCGGTGTTTTTGCATCAATAATGGAATTCTTCCAACCTATGGAGATGCTTGCTATGGAACATAGATGGGGCCATCATGAAAGAGTGTCAGCTACAACATTGTTTTTCCCCTTCATATGTTCAATATCAAATTCATAGGCTTGTATTTTAATTACCCATTTTTGTTGTGTATCATTTAAATCATTTTGGTTTAGAAAAAAAATTAGACTATTGTGATTGATTTTAACAATGAATCTCCCACAAACAAGGTATTGCCTGAATTTGGCTAAGGCATGCATGATTGCAACCATCTACTTTTCATCTATGGAATAGCCTCTTTTTGCTTCCTTTAGTTTTCTACTTTCAAAGGCTAAAGAATGTTTGTTTTGCATTAGTACAGCTCCAATGCCTTCCCCAATGTTGAAGAAATTAGGCGATCAAACCAATAAACCATCCAACCACACACAAGAATGTTGCAACTTGAGCAATGATGAACAATGGAGATTGAAATGGCTTGTTAATGGGCCTCAGAGGGTTAAATCTTTGTAGGCAGGAGTGGATTGATTAAGGTGGCATCCGCCTAATAACGGGTGGGTTAAGATTAATTTTGATGGCGCCTCTAAGGGCAACCCTGGACCTTTGGAGGATTTGAGATCTTCTAGGGGAATTTGTTGACTTTCGAGTGTCCCATGTTCTTCGGGAGGCCAACACAACTACAAACAAATTATGTAACGTCGGGGTGAATGGGTCATTGGTGGACAAATTTGAACTTTTTGAGGACCTTAGGTTTTTGGGGTCCGAAGATTTTGTAGTGGAAGGACATGATTTTTAAAATCATTATTCTAACGTCTCATTGTTGTGACATCAAGTGATTTATGGATTTGGAGGCAGAGGAAATAGTTTTTAAACTGGCCTTTGCAAGTGGTGAGGACATTTGAGGATGAGGTGGCAGTGTGCAAGATGTACGGTGCAGGAATTTCTCTGATTCGCATTTAGTAAGGCACCGGGCAATGTGATATCTCGACATCATGTATGGTGATGGGGATTGTCTCCGGAGGCTTCGCCAACCTTTACAGGCTGCAAAGTGGGGCTTTGTGGAGTTGTGTTCTCGCCAGTGTTTTTCCAGAATTGGGGTTTGTTGGAGCTCAAGTGTTGGTTTTTCATGGAGGCAAATTTCTCATTGGAGTCGCCAAGTCAATTGTTGGGCTTCAGGGGGCGATTTTTATGCAGCGGATGAGGAATGTGTTCAAAATTGATCATGTGGAGTTCTAGGAAGCTATGTGTTTGATGATGGGGATGAGTTTCTCAACTCTAATCTGCAGCCTAGGACCAACTTGGATATCTCCTCATTGTTCCTAGCTTTGGCTTTGATGGCTGGTTCGTCAAGAGAAGAGGTGTTGTGGGTGTCCTGTGCATGCTTGGAACACAAATGGGTTGGTGGGCTCGCGAAGATTGTAGGGCAGAGGTGGGTGTGGGCTTGCACATGAACCAAGGCCCATGGTGGCTCATTGGTGGTGGTGAAAGGGAATTGCAACCCTTGGTCATTTGGACTTCCTCTTGTCCAATGGTGGTGCAAATGGCGGATGCTCAGGAGGGGTGGCGAGCTATTTTAGTTTTTCTACAAAAATGGAAATGAAGAGGTTGGAATTGGAAGCTGAGAGGAGGAGAAAGACGAAACACACCCCGATGAAGTTGACGACCCCTCTAGGGAATGAAGGCAACCCTGTTCCTCAACGACAGATTCCTTCCAAACAGTTGTTTGTGGTGGTGTCCAGGAGGGTGGCAGTGTGAGTGGCGGTGCTGGTGAAGTTTGGGAAGCTTGTGGTGACCCATTTGTTCCAAACTTCTCAAGGGAGGAGGCGGGCTGGTTCCTTTGATGTTTGGCGTATGGTTCATGTTCCTTGGCATGCCCATTTTTGTTAGTATGGGTTAATGGTTCTCGGGTTGTGTTGTCTACTTTTTGTGTTGCTTGTTAATAGCACTATGTGCTCTTTTAGGATGTATTTGGGTTATATTTTGAAATTCTTGTTCAAATTCAATGGGTTTTGGGGGGTGGGAAAGTATAATCTACCAAATTAAGTGGCTTTGTAATCAGCTTTTTTGAAACAATAAAATACATATTACCAATAAAAAAAACAATGGAGATTGAAATGAAATGCTTGACAAGAGCTTGCAATGAATTGATGATGTTACAATATACAAGAGAGCTTGCTTATATAGGAAAGTGAGGATGGAGTAGTTACAACTACCCTGCTACAAATATTAAATACATGATGCAATAATGATGACACCTAAGATAAGTATAACTAATATTACATGATTGTGTCATGTGACAACTAAGCTATTCTAAGTAAATTAGAGTAAAAAGAATAAATCCTAATTTACTCGAACACAACCCCCCCCCCCCCCACCAAGTGCAACTCAGGGAGTGAAACTATTATGCAAATGATGCAAGACAAATATGAAGATGCAATATATAGGTCCTAGCAACTAGGCCATGTTAGGTACCCATGCACAACTAATCTCTCACAAATGCAAAAAAAGGAGAAAAATCCTATGGGATAAAACTCATGTCCAAAAGAGAGAGATGCACAAAATAAAGTGATGTATGGAGGTCTCACATTGATACCCACCAAGAATTACATCCATCATGAGAATACAATACAATCACCCCTCCAATGCAAGGAAAGATAGAGACAACAATGCTCCAACCCCAATAATGAAGTATCATCAAAACCACCGATGAATGTTTTAGGCCAAAAAAGAATCCAATGGCGACAAAGAACCTATCTCCCCTTGGGAAGAAAGAAATCAATGGTTTATGTAGAAGAAACTACATAACCATAATGTGATGAGAAAGAAGCATCCACAATGAAAGCTCGAAAATAGGACCAAGTTCATTCACAAATGTTTTATCAAGACTGGGAAAACCATCAATCAAGGAAGAAATAATGAATGAAAGAGACTCAAGATCATTGAATGCTAATTCGATCTATTGTTGGTAGCATAGTTGGAAAACTTGCCAAAGCCAAAAACTCACAAAGGCCTAAAAAAATAGTTAAGGAAAAACTCAACCAATTTTCGGCAAAAACTAGGCAAAAAACTCGGAAACTTAAAAATTGCTTAATTTATTTAGAAATGCATTTTTTTTGCAAAATTCAATGAGAAGATGCATCCAATGAGTCAATCAATGAGAACACAAAAGAAACAAGCTTAGTCTAGATATATTTAAACACAAAGTGGGTACAAAATCGCATTCTCGCGAGGAATGTTGATGGCTGGAAGCAAAATAGTAAATAATTTATGTAAAACTAAAAGTAAATACATGAATACAATTATATCTTCCTCTTCCCAGTTCTAGTAAAAACTAAGGGAGAGGTAAAACTAGAGGGTCTAGTCCTAGAAGTCTGCATTGGGCATGACTATGCCTCCTCGCTCGGTATGTCTGACTCAATCTGTGGCTCATCCTCCATCTTGGATGGAGCTCTGTCTCTAGCTTCTCCTAGCACTAGCAATGACTACTCATTCAACTCAATGTCATCCAATGTGAAACTAAATCCACCCCCCTCCTCCATAGCCTACCTCTTCAAATCATTGATGTCATCCCTTTCAAAAACCACCTCAAATCCGCCTCGAATCCACTTTAAATCAATAGAAATCAGTTTGCAAGTGTTTGGAAGACTATTTTCCCCCTCTCAGCAAAATACAAGTGAAGAAATGAGAAATGAAATTAATTTGGGCCGTTTTTTGCCTTAAAGTGCTGTTATAAAACTATGACCGAGTTTGTAACAAAAACTTGCCAAGTTTTTAACAAAAACTCGACAAGTACTTGGCGAGTTTTTGCCAAATATTCAGCAAGTTTTTTGTGCCAATTAAAAAAAACTCACCAGGCCAAAAAACTCGGCCAATTTTTGCAACTTGGAGAGAACTCTGCCAGTAGTACATATATGGTTGGTAGCTCATCCAACGGCAACGATATTGGCTTGAAATTTTATATGCGGCATTTTTAATGTATTGGCCAACACGTAGTTCATACTATGACCCAAGCACTTTGCACATTGTTTGAGACTCTTCGTATCAAAGGATTTGAGTTCATTAATCGAGTGGAGGCCACTTCATCAAATGAGGATATCTATCCTCATGTTTGGTAGAAGATGAACATGATGAAAAAGAATCAAAAATGTTATATAGCTTGAGTAATTGTCTCAACTCGTGATTTTCCTCCTTGAAGCATTTTGGTTCATCATGTCCAACTTTCTTGCAAAAATTGCATGGGAGTTTGTCTTTATTACAATTCTCATAACTATGCACAAATTTCTTACAAAAAGAACACTTGGGTCTCTCCTTCAAATTAGCCCCTTTGGAAGAGGTATTGGAAGTGTCACTAGATTCTATCTTGGGCTTGTTTGTGTTCTTCCCCTTGTGATTGGAGGATTGAGCAACCAAAGCAGAGTTCTTAGGAATAGCATCCATATGAAACAACTTGACCTGCTCAATACTCAATCGATCACACAACTATTTTCGAGCTTAGACATAGTTGAATAGAAGGTAGAAGCGAATAGATGAAATGGAAGGTAGAAGCGAACACTTGAAATAGACCTCGAAGCTTCAAACAAGATCGAGAAAATACACTCCTTGTCATCTTTTTCATGACCGCACCCTTTCAACTGTGATAATATCAACTTGAACTAGTTGAGGAAATCCTAAATTGTGGGAAATGCATCTGGAGTGAGAGAAGTGAGATGGGCTTCAAGCTACAAGATCCTGAACTGATTGAACTTTCTATAGAACTCTACAAGCTTATCCCACACCTTTTTTGATCTTCTACACTAGGCAAAATGAAACAATAAATTATCCAACACATGGAGCCCAATGAGTCATTTTGCCTCATCTATTTTGTTTCTATAAACGAACTGCTCAAAAGCCTTTCTAAATTTAGGGTGTTCGGCATCCAAGAGTTGCCAAAGACCGTGAGCTTGCAATAGCTATGCCTGAGCTTCCATGTGTGATAATTGTATGGAGTAAGCAATTCAATCCAGGGTATGCCATGATATATCAGAACACAAAAGAACAAATTGCAAGAGACACCAGCCCAAGAAAAGATAATTTTACAATTCCACAACGCCAAATTTGCCAAGTGAACAAACAATAATAACTATGACAAATTGGAAAAAATAGCTTATGATGCTGAAACAAAGCACCTGATTGAACAGGAACAGCAAGTAGGCAGGGCCTGCAAGTGTAATGTCCCCAACAGGGACTTCACTTGACTTACCCTAAAATTCTCAACCAAGGTTTGAGTTTCGATTGGAAATGGTAATTTACTTCCCTACTAGGAGGTTGCCATTTTCCAATGATTAACATATATCACTATGCAATTTAATCAGATTAAACTAAGAAACAATTAAAGATTCATAATACATTTGTCAGTTAATATATTTAAGCCTAAATTCCTTACTTCTCTCTAAAACATCAACATTAATAAGGATGAAGATTTACTTGTCATAGGGTACTTGGACACCAATGTACAAGCAAGCTCCCTTAAGGCATTGGGAATGCATGTTCATACCCATCGTAGGACTTTCCCTCAAGGCATTGGAAATGCATGTCCTTACCCATCTTGGAACTGAACTACCTTGTGAGGATTTACCCTACCCCTCCCTACACACCACCAACCTATCCTCTTAAGGGGCTATAGTGAGTGATTAAGGAATAGGCTATGTATATATTAATATCCCGTGTATTACAACTATATATATATATATATATATATAAGGGTTCCTTATCCCTAACTCATAGATACCTGTCAAGAACATAATACGATTCATCTCCTTTGATGAACAAAACTTATCAATAATAATTCTCATCTTTCTGGTCCTATTCTAATGAGTACCAAGATTTATTTAATAATTTCTTATTCCTTCTATGATCGAATGAGAGGAATGGCCTTCCTTCTTACACTTGGTGTGTTGAAGCGATGCTTCCAAGAACACATCCTTGTACTAACCAATCGGTTTTATTACTCTTAATTGATGCCTTATTACCAGTTAAAGCTGCCTTAATATCGATGCAAGATGGTCAATATTAGTCAATCTAACATTTTAATATGCTTCTCGTTGTCTGATCAAGTCGGTGATTGTCTTCGTCTTATATATGTTGACTAATATTAAAGTTGCTATGTTTATTAATCATTGTTAAGTGCAACATATATTGCTTTTATAATCCTGTGTCAATATTACTAAGGTGTTGTGACTATAATCTTCCATTTGGCAGCGACTCCATTATTCAACCCGGTCCTTTTATAATGAATCGTAAGATAAGTCACGTATAACTCTTTGTAATGGGTCGTCTCTATATGTCAAATGTTTATCGATATTATAATTTCTTAATGCTTATACTCTTTAATTGATATTTCTATACTGATCATTGTAGGTGATTGTCGATACACCAATGTATGAAAGTCTTGTCACCTTTAATATATATCTTAGTCTCTATCATCTATAGCATGACATACTTCTTTATGTATGATTATTGCAATTTTGTCTCTTTTAGAGACTTCACAAAATTCATGTGAAAAGGACGGGAATATTACAATTAGGGTTTCAAATGGGAAACATGAAAGCAAGATTGATTGATGACCATTGACCAGCATTGGAAGTCGGTGGTTTCAATGAGTGGACAGTAACCAAACAAGCACTCCTCCAAATAATTTGCATCCACTGATAATTATATTGATAAGGCTTGAATGGGTTATGACAAGCAAAAGCTTAGTGTGGCAAATGTAACAAGGGACTCTCCCCTGTCACCAAAACACAGCTCTAGCACCACTAAAAAGCTTGATTCCTAACTAATGTGATTGTGGTCAAATGATCAAAGAGGCTCAATGCATGGTGTAATGACCCCTTTTCCTTAACGCTGTCCTATTTCATCAATTAATGCCAATTTGGTTAGATTAGGGGCTCTTAAGCATTACATCCTATATAGTATCCATCATTATGAAAAATCATTAAAGAAATGTAGAGCAACAATGGAACAAATAAAGAAACATTTTTGTATGAATGCCAAAATATCCCTCATATGGATCATGGACTCTCTCTCTCTCTCTCTCTCTCTCTCTCAAGGGTGGAAGAGTTACAAGGCATAGGTCGCGTGAAATAGGCTATAAGCAGTTTCCCTCAAGGCCTAACCCCAATGTTGGGATAACCATCATGTGCCCAAAATTACTCTGCCTCTACCTTCCACAACCTTCTCACTCAAAAGATGCTTTAGTGGGATGAAACAGATGAGTTTGTATGATCTATATTGGATATTATCAGTTTAATATTTTCATTTAGAAATTCTATTTGAATACGGAAAACATATTTATTAATGTTTTTCTCTCTCTACACACACATATATATTTATAGATAGATACAGGTTCAATATCTATAGCAGTCCATACAATAGACAGCGACTGCTATTCATATTATCTCTTGCAGATACGCACCTTATATTCCTTGTCGTATCTTTGATCATTGTGCGATAGTCCTTTATTCCTGTAACTCCCGTATATCTTGATCTTTGGCACTTATTTCAATGCAAAATTCAAACACAAGTAATTCCACTTTGACTTTTTTTGTTTCTTTGTGGTGTTCGGTGATCCTTCTCTATGATTTGAATCCACACCGAATATACATAGATAATCTCATTTTCTTCCCGAGTGATTAGTACTCTATTTCATTCCCTTCTCCTATTCGATGACTCCCTCCTTCCATTCAGCGATTACCAATATATTACTTCTTCTGATCCTCCTTTGGATGCATCAGGACACATCCCTTCCAAATCGTATCTTTACATATGAAGAAATTAATTTACTAACCATTGCCTTTCATTAACTCCATATTGTATGATTGTGTTAACTTCCCTTTATGTAATTAGTTGTATATGTTTGATTAGACTTCAGATTCGATGCCTATTAATGTATATATTTTTAATGAACTAGTCGGCATACAAATTTGACTATCTTATTCCTTGCAAGCTCGAGGAGATTGTCAATGTGTATTCCTTAGTGTTCCCTCTGTTCAACGTGTAAGATCTTGATCCCCCGTTGATCTACTAACTTTCCCCCACTTCCTTTCATCTCCAATTTGCAGCATACTCTTATACTCCTCTGTGGGGGAGCCAAAGGCTATGGAACGTAACCTTCCAACGTGGGAATCCAAATTGAGTCGTTCACACCCTTTTTGCTGATGTGGATTGACCAGTCCGCAATGTCACTTAGAACAGGGTGTTGCTCATGGTCGACAGTTAGTTGATATATTAGTATCATCGAGCACTATCATTGGAGTCAATTAACATTGTATTGGTTAAAAAGTATCATGAATATTAATTAATATGGATTGCTAAAATATTATTAATTATATTACATTGATTGATTGATTATATATTGATTGATATTATTAATATTAATATGGATTAATATTAATATTAATTATATATAGATTAATAAGTTATAATGATCAATTATTGATACTATATCATATTATATTGATCAATTAATACTAATATGGTTTAATATTACTATTGATTAATAATATTGATTATTCTCTCTATATATACTGATTAATAATACATTATTAATCAATTACATAGATTAACTACCAATTGATTAATTATTGTTATTTCTAACAATAATATTAGTTGTATATTGATTAAAAAAATTGATGGTGTATTGTTTAAGACAATATTCACACCAATTATGGTTCGTGACACATGGAAACAGCTACCAAAAAAAGTCACAAGCTGTTGGAAATAGCTGATGCAATCCCTCTTATAGGACAAATTCAAGTACAGTAAATGCTTATTTGACAGTGATAGCATATATCCCAATAATAATAAATGAGCAAACATGAAAAAGGCATGTTGGAAGCTTTCTTCAAATTCACACATGCCCTGCTTGGTGCAAAACATATGTTTCTTATGTTGAGAAAATGCTCTCCAAATGGACCAAATGTGTTTAAAAGTCTTGGTAGAAATAGCAATACCATCAAAACAAGTAGTAGACAGATATAAGGGTACTAAGGTACTTACCAAAGACTTTATTCATCAAGATTACAAAGACTATTTGCAAGGTTTGATACATTGCAGGACCATAACAGAAAATAACAGACATAACTATCAACTGGTAATAGACTATTATCTGTTGGGAGAACTTTCTTCTCTTAATATGATAACAAAAGTTGCAAAGGTAAGCTTTTGAGAAACATATAGCTTTGCTAAGCTAATGTATTAAATCATTGATTGCTGAACATAACAAAATTGTTCTTGTCTTAAGCTCTTCAACCATGCACTAAGTTTCTTCTTATTGAAAATTGCAATAACTAGTGATAATTCAAATTACCAGTTCGGTTGTTCTTGATGAAAAACTTAAAATTTTATGATTAGGGATGTAATAATAGTCAATAAATATTCTCGTCAAGAATAGAACTTCATACAGAAGAATGCAACTTCAAAGACAGTAAAAATAAAAGGGAGCATTTTACTTCAAATATATCTAAGCATCACTACTTGTGGAAACACAATTAAAATCTCGCACTCATCCAAGCTAATTATATGAATGTCAATGCAAAATAGACATATGCTCATTGTTTGAAAAGAATTGCCTACCAAACTTTTTACCAAGCAGGGATTGAATCTAACCTTGGAGATATGTACACCAAGGTTGCGGTGAACCCCAGAGCATTCGATGCAAAGCAAAATACCCAGATTCAGCGAGGCCCAATCTGGTTCAGAAGAACCACAATCTGCGCATACATCATTTCCAGGAACTTTCCTTAACAATTCAAGAGGACTTTGCTGCTTTCCATGTGTCCTGCACCCATGCAAACCTCTACCAGAATGATCACAAAAGCCAGTAGCAGAACACCTTTGCAATCCATTTTCATCATGTATGGTATGATCAAAATCAGAAGAGCTGCACAAGGAGCTGCTCTCACTCGCAGTGCGATGATGCCCGCTGCTCATTGGACTAAAAGGAAGCCTCTGAGAGCCAATAGAAACTGTTATGTTAGAAAAATCTTTTTAAAAGATATCAAATTTGAGGCATTAAAAAATAATATAATTGTGAAACTTAACATGAAATTGTTCAAGATAGTACTGCATTTGTTGCATAGAACAAAAAGTCCTAACCTGATCTGGTAACTGAGAACTCAAAAGTGAAGCGATTACTCCTGTTATTTTCTCAATCCAGTCCATACGATCCATCGCATTCTCTGCCTGCATATGGCAGAGCACAATCCAAACCCACAATAAGAGAGATAAAATATGTATCAAATTGCCATTTGTGGGGTTTCAATCCAAAGATAGTTTTAACAGCATATATCAAACAACACACCTGGAGAGTGTATTTCTTTCTTGGAGAAACTATCGTGAAACAAAACCGCAGATCAGTCTGTTCTGCATCCACCTTAATGGTTGATGTAAGTAGATTAACAGTATGGTGTGCAACAGACCTCTCATCTTGTGATGCTCCATGGTGATGAGAGGAAAGCAACCGACCAAATAAACCAGATACGTGATCAGTTGCATGATGACCTTTTTTAAGAGAATGCTGGCAAGCATTACCCTGCAAAACAGATCCATTAATAAAAATTTGGGGAATGATAAACATATAAATTTCCTTACCTCAAAATTTGGGATGGATATCACAAATCCAGTATATCCTCACCCCTAAAATTTATGAATGAAATACCAGAGATGCAGTGGCCTTAATTGTCTTACCATTTGCTTGCCCAAATGTTGTTTGCGGTAATAGTACAACATTCCACGGCTATCAAGAACAAAGAACCTTCTCTTCCAGTCTCCCCTTAAATTTGAAGAACGCTTGGAAAGGTAACCTTGCCTTATTGTTTGGACCTGAAATACATGGCAAAAAACTAGTAAACGTCAGTTTCAAATGCATTTCAAAAATATCCTAGCTGACAACACTCAAACTATCCTAAGTCAATATGTTATAATATAAGTTGCTGCTTTGGGTTCAGGTTCAGATTAGGGCTCGAGAACCCAGTTTGCCACTACAGCAAAATTTTGAAATGGGTTTTGGGTTCGTTAGTACAAACAATATAAAAATTTTATGTGGGTGTACACACGCACATGTGCAGCCTAGAAGCATGAAATAAATTAAAATGTCACGTAGTATCATATAAACAACAAAAACACCATAAACTTGTAACCATATATATACATTAAGTCCCCCAATAGATTTGAAATTAAATTATATTATTAAATAATATAGTCAAATGTATCATTTATTAAAATTAATATATATTTTACACTTACTAAATTAAAATTATTAAAAAAATAGATATTTTTTAATATTGATAAAATATTACAATTTAATTTAAAATAAATAGATAACTAAAAGTATACATACAAAAAATAGAATAAAATTATTTATTTATAAAAAGTCTATGGGCGTAAATTTAAATGGCAGAATTTTTATTGACGAAGGTTCTTCAATACAACATACGAATGTAATACAACTCTAGACACGATAATATAATAAAAAAAATATTAACCTACCCATTAAACCTATAGTTCCAACTGCCAGTTTATATTAGCCTGACAATGACTTGAGTTAACTTGTTAAACGTATTGTTCACATTAAACCTATGGTTCCAATTGTTATTTCCTTGTGAGATATGCCAACACCTGTGCCTTTTATATACAGGAACAAAAGCATCTAAAATTCCATTGTCAATGCCATAACATATTGATATAACGTTTGCCATGAAGCATCTCTCCCGATTGTATCCCACGACTTCATCTTAATGGCCACCCATCCGCAGGCGAATCCCAAACTGGACCCCGACCGGGTGCGAACTGGACCCGGATCCGACCATAAACCCCACAAATCCAGTAACGTAGATCGTAATGATGCTCTTAGTCTATTCTAAGTCACCAATTCAAGATATTCTTATTTTATTATGACCTAAAAGATAAACATACCAGAAGCTCCTGAAAAAAATTGAATCAAAGGGAGGGAAAGAGTTAAGATGGAGTTAAAAAACATAAAAGTAAATTACCTTTCCCTTCGCAGTTGATTGCATTGCAGCTTCAATCATCTTGTGTGAGCTTCTTCCAACAGCCTGTATACCATCCCCTGTTGGAGAATTATCTGCATCACTGAAAGAACATCGACTTTCACGATCTATTTGCCTCTTAAATTCCTGCATTCGCTCTGCAAGAGCTGCTTGCTCATAATTCGTCCTGTCTCTTGACTGTTGTGCATATGCCAATACCTGATCAAAATAATCGAGTAGAATTTTCAGAATTTCTATTGCCATTATACATAAGTCAGATGCTAGACAGCACATATAATAAAAATTAATAAAAAGTGGCAAGAGGTGAGCAGCAAGATCAGAAAAAGAAAGCAAACAACATAAAAATGAGAAAATGACAGAAGAGATATGATTACAGGCTTATGCAATCAGCAGTTGAATAAACATAAAGTGAAAAGTTCAAATGCAATATAAAACAATAGGAGTGTAAATGCTTGTGTAATACAACCAAAGGTTCAAAAAAAGAAGGTGGCTAAATATACACTCCATAAGCATCAATCAAGTGGGAACCAATTACAAAAAGAAAGATGTCTATCAGGCACTTCAAGTTATTATGTTTGTTATATGAGCACCTTGGGAAACATCAAAAGAAGCATTCCAAGAAAGGTAACTTATATTTCTAAGACACCAAGGTTGAAAAGATAGATTTTTACAATCTGCTACTCCATTTGTTCAAAATCAAATATTAAATGTTTATATTTCTCTTAGAATAACATTTGAAGAAACAAAACTCCAAGTCAAACTAGAAAACTAGATAAGATTTTCAGAAAACAAGTAATGAAAGGGCAACCTGGTGTATATATGGCTCCATCTGGTGCAGCAACTCATAACCCTGATAATGTGCCAGGCCCAGGATCAAAACACACTTAGTATCAACTTAAATGAACAAACCATAGACAGGAAACAATATTCTCCTGCTGCGAACCTCACTTGAACAAAACTTTATACAAGTAAATCTCTAAGTTTTCAGAGGAAGCCTATACCTGCTTAAAATAACGAAGATGGGCATCCATTGTTCCACTAACTGCCTCCAAGAATTCAAACTTTTTCTTGGCCTCAATATTTGAAAGAGTGGTCACCTGAATCACATAAAGATACAATCAAGATTTTGTAAATGCTAATAAAACATTTCACTCCACAGCAAGAATAGACATAATCACATGAAAGATCATATGTGAAAAAATAACAGGTTGCAGCTCATTTTGGAAAATTACAAGATAAGTGAATATATTCATACATACTAGGTTGAAGCGAGCTTGCTCAAATGCTGACCTTGCATGACGTAGTTCCTGCAGTGAGCATTATAAAAATTCAGCTCTTATACATGCGGAAAAATACTGATCATAATAAGTTGCTTGATTAATCATAGCTATAAAGAATGTGAAAGTTGCATACAGTTGTTGCCAATTATCAATAATAGGCAAATGCATGTCATAGAGAGATCATACTCTAAGAGCCTCTAAGAGTCTGGAGTACAATGATCTAGATTCCAGATTCAATTGTATCTGTGCCTTTGTCTCTCTGCATATATGTGTGCAAGTGAATGTGTGTGTTTCTGTCTCTGTGCATGTATTCATTTCTCTCCATGTTAGTCAACATTCTAAGCTCAGCATTTATTCTATAACTCCTGACACTTAGCATCATTGTTGGTTTCAAAGTTCGAAGCAGAAAGTCTGATCTTGATTGGTGACAATAACAATGGTGAGTTTCAAGGAGATAAAATTAAAAAAATTAATAACATCCAGGAGAACATGTAGTCTGTGAGACCAAGGGCAGCAGCAAAAGAGAACTGCAGCAAAACAACCACAAGACACAAGGGCTGTCCTAGAAGCACAATGAAATTTTCAACCCTCATAATCTCAAATCTTCTACCGTGGATCTCTATGGAAAAGTTTACCATTTTTCCTAGCCTCGTCTCCTTAAATAAAGCAGTTAGCTTGCTCCCATTCATGTTGTCTTCGTAATTGATCTAGATGTCATTGTAAGTTGTGCACTCCATGACACAGTGTCATTCTGTCCCAACCACTCACCTGTTGCAAAATGCACATATCCTCATTTCCCACTCTTCCTTAGATATTGTCCATCTACCAATCTCACAGCAAAGATGATGCAATCCAGTCCTCAACTAGGCAATTAATATCTTCAGTTCCACTTAAATTTTTAATAATTTTTAGCCCCCATATATGTTTTTTTATCATATTCTCATGTGGTATTAGACTCTCTAAGATAGTATGCTTTCTTCAAACCAATTTGCTTTGTCCACACTTCTATTCTGCATCTTTAACTTACATAGTTTTTTATTTCCTTGTTAGTGTTTGGGGCCTGGGCACTCTTGTAAGGCTAATGTCGATTCACTCATCCATTTATTGTTCATTTTTATCCACATGTTCTCTTGAATTTTTTAGCCAATAACTTAATGTCTATAAATCATAAATTGAATTTTCAATTTTGAGGCTGCTCATGATGAAATTCTTTTGGATTCTTTCTATCTACTTCCCTTTGTTAACTAATACCCTGCTGCCCCAAACTTCACACCTGTAAAGAACTACAGTTGAAAATGATTCTCTTGCTGTTCTAGTCGAATAAGTCAGCGCTGCATATATTTTTTCGACAGTAAAAAGCTTCACATCCCTTATATTCTTTTTCTCCTGAATGTCTCAAAACTGAGCCTATTGTGGAAATAGAGTCCAAGATAGTTGAATTCTTCCACTATTTCTAATGAATGTCCTTTGAAAAGGACATTACGTCACTAAGTTATTTAATTTTTCTTCTTTGTGAAGAGACCATGACTTTGGTTTTGTTACTGTCCACTTGCATCCCAACATCCTCACAAACAAATTCCTAACTCCCAAAAATGTTTCTCTCAAACTATGAAATGTTTTTGCAACTAGGATGAGATTATCTGCATATAAAGAAACAGTCCTACATATTCAGCAAGTTGAAACCTCTGCCCCCCTCTCCATCCGCTTTTTTCAACTAATCTTCCAGTTTATCAGTGTAATACCGAAAAAAATGGGAGAGAGCCAGCAACCTTGCTTGGGGCCAATGTTACTTCTGAAGCTTAATGCTTTGTGTTCCTTTCCAGTCATAAAGGAGCTGAATAAAGATGCGAATAGATTGAAGGAGTGAATTGATCTTGAAATAATAACAAATTTGATGAAAATCGGTATTCCAAGAGGCAAATCCTCTTTGGAGTGAAAGGGAGGCAGATATGTATACCTCTTGAAGTTAAAAGTTCAATCATCCAATGATTTGGGTCAAAAAGTGAAGATACTCTTCTGGCAAATGTGCTAAAAAACTCAGGCAAGTGTTTCCGTGCTTTTCATAACCTAGTGCATCTCTTTTCTTCAGAAATTTCCACTTGGCTTTGCGCATATGTGATACAAGATTGACAACCTGATTCACTAAGCTTACAACTCCAGTACTATAGTGGACATTATTGATGCTTCTAGAGTCAATTGTTAGAAGAATGCCTATGGAGCCAACCAACTAGAAGCCATTGTGATTAACAATACACATTTTGAAGCTAGGGACCCATAACCCCCAAAACTACAATAGGTCAGCAAGACAAAGTCCTGAAGAGGGAATAGGATTATATTGCTGTCCACCACAAGTAGCTATCAGATTCAGAGGCTTCAATGATAGTTATTTATAGAGTATCACATCCATTGTCTCCATGTGAGACAAACTTCAAAGAAAATTCCAAATCAACATTGGAACAAGAAGTAATATACTGTTCAAGAAAATGGTGAGGCAAAAAAAAGCAGTTCGCTGCTACTGGTGATGAAAACTGTTGTGAGGATTTCACACCATCGCCCCAAAATATTTGGGGACCCCCTTTTTTTTGAGCATGCCTTGGCAATTTATCCTAGATCCGAGAGTTTGGGTGCCTTAGCGAATTTTGGGCAATCTAGAGGTTTTGGAATGAGAATTTTACACCTTGGATGTTTTTAAAGTGCCTGGGGGGGTATTGTTTGTTTTCACCTTGTGCGAAATGTTGATTTTCTTAAATAGTCGATTTTGTCTCCAAGCCAAATGAAATTCGATGAGAAAATTTTATTTTAATATTTGGCGGGATAAAATTGCAAATTTTGGACTTGATTAAATTTTGAAAATTGATGAAATTGAATAACTCGAGATTTTCAAAATTTAATTGTGAAATTGGATATTTTTGGGAAAATCTTGTAAATTTTTTTTGGTGGAGAAAAATGGAAATTAAAGAATAAATTTAAAGTTGCCAATTAGAGATAATAAATTGCAAAAATAAAAAAGGATAAAATTGCCAATTGGAAATTGAATTGCAAAATGAATTTTGGGTTGCAAAATAATAAAAAATTAATTTTCGTTGTCATGATTAAATAATTAAAATCATATTTTTTGGGCTAAGTGTTTGTAATTTAGAAATTTAAATTGGGCCCCTTTGTGTGTTAAATTCAACATATTTTAAGGCCTAGGAGGTGTGAAATTCAAGGCAAGTTATTGGGTCCACAATGGGGAGGGTTTAAAGCTATATTGGAGGCCTAAATGACCTTTTTTCAAAATTTCAATTTTAGGGCCTATGATAATTTCGGATTTGGCTAATTTAAACCGATAATTTTGCACTAAGTTGACCCAATTTTAAATTAAAATAAAATCCCCTAGGGCTGGGCAATTTATTTCATTTAATTCATGTTTAATTTGGCAATTTTAATTTTTTGTTTTTCCCTCCTCCTACAAAGTCGGCCTTGTTTTTTTGGAGGCAAAATTTGGTATATAAGGGGAGCTCTCCCCCACTTCATTTCACCATCTCATTCACTTCTCTCCTTTTCTCTTGGCAGCAAAAGCAGTCCGAAAAAGCAGAGCGAAAAAGCAGTCCGAAAAAGCAGATCCGAAAAGCAAATTCGAAAATTGGAGAGTTTGATGAAGAGAAGAAGCTTGAGTTGAGGCAAATCAGATTTGTAATAGAAGAATTTATTGATAGAAGATTCATAGCAATCAGATTTTGAGAGTGAATTGGAGAAGGGGAGATTTTCTTGTGGAGATAGAAGATTTTGAAGATCAAGCCCAGCTAATTGCATAGACAAAGGATTCCTAGCCCTTGTTGGTGAGTGGCCTATCTTTTCCTCTCTCTTTAATTGCTTTCATTTCATCGGTGCTAGTTTAGGTGTTGAAAACTAATTTCAAGAGTAGAGTTAGGTGTTTGGTTAGTAGGTTGATTACTCGATTGTCTTGATTAGCTTTTTTCCCTCAAGTTCTTGCTTGCATTCCATCATTGCATTTCATCTTAGGAAGGAGATTGGAGTGATAAGTGTAGCCCATCTTAAGGTATTGGCGGGGAGTGATAAGTGTAGTATTCCACCCCTAGGGAGAAGATTGGAGTGATAAGTGTAGTCCATCTTAAGGCAAAGGCGGGGAGTGATAAGTGTAGTTTGCATCATTGCATTTCATTTTAGGGGAAGATTTGGAGTGATAAGTGTAGCCCATCTTAAGGTAACGGCGGGGAGTGATAAGTGTAGAATTCCACCCCTAGGCGAAGATTGGAGTGATAAGAGTAGTTTCATCTTCATTGTAGAAAAGGCGGGGAGTGATAAGTGTTTAGGATGAATGATGCCAATGCAAGCAAGCGACCCAAAGGAATTAATGCTGAAATAGGAGAAAAGGAAGTCATGATACCCAATTCCAACTTCCGCTCAAAATTGAAATACGTTGGAAACACCAACATTGGTACCTTTGATATGATTCAATTAAGAGAGAGGTTGAGAGACAGCTAGTCACCTGTGGCAAAGAAGATCAATCAGTATGGATATGTGCAAGGAAGTGTTCAGTCTACCCCAGCAACAGACATGATACGACAGAATTGGTTACATCAAGTCATCAAGGCTCACAAAGTCGGATTGCAAATCAGAGTGCAGCGACCTCATCGTGCTTCTCAGTCGG
Organism: Chamaecyparis obtusa; assembly: GCA_027943335.1. Taxonomy (NCBI): domain Eukaryota; kingdom Viridiplantae; phylum Streptophyta; class Pinopsida; order Cupressales; family Cupressaceae; genus Chamaecyparis; species Chamaecyparis obtusa. Next base: position 1,739,816 of record BSBK01007367.1, read on the forward strand.
ATCCCAAGCTATGCTAAAGGTACACAGTTTGATCTTTGGATATTTTATTTTATTGAAGAGATTGAGAATGGTTAAGGAAAATTGATTGGATTAGGATCACTAGCATGAATTTAGAGTTGCAACTTAGATAGTGCAAAATCGGAAGCAAGTCTACATGGGGTCCTACTTCTTCAATTCGGGTGCAAGACTACTAGTGATGCTTTGCCAGTCGAACCAAATCTAATCTTGGGGAGATGCATTGCACCACTATGATTGAGGCAAGTACTTATGCCAAAAGGGCAAGGTTGTGGCAGTTCGAACAGTTGAAGGCAGTCAAGGGTTAACCAAGGAGGAAAGCATCGTGGAAGCAGTTGATGAGCTCAGTGATGGGTGGATTGCGGAACAATCAAGGAGATATGGTGAGGGCAGGTGCCCAAAATCCAAGGTTATTGAAACAAAGATGCATGCATGCAGATCAAATCCAAATAGGAAGGTTAAAAATGGCAAAGTATTGAAGCAAGGAGGAAAGTGATTGAAAGGTTGAGAGAGGTCAAGTTTGATTTCAAGGCGGTGGCTAAGAGCAAGGCTCTTAAATTGCACAAGGTTCACATCCAGGCAAGCCACCAAGGTCAAGGCAAGATTACCCCAAGTGCATGGAGACCTCACCCTTTCGAGGTCAAGACATCAAGTACAAGCAAGTTCAAGTGGTGGTGAGAAAATTTCTAAGGACAAGCTCAAGCATCCAAGGCTTCATCTCATCTCAAGGATTAATGAACTTTATAAGACAAGGTTGATGAGGTGGCAATTTCATGTGCATGCAATCAAATCATGCCAAGTGTCCTATGTTCTCATTGGTTGACAGATTATTGTAATTTTCTCATTGGCCCACAAAGTTGGTGCCCTCATGTAATTAGTTGAAAGATGGTAACCCTAATTAGGGTTTGTAAGGTTTAATCTTGGCCCTTGATTTTGCCTCTTAATCTTGGCCACTCATTGTAATTTTGAGCCTCTATATAAGGCCATTTGTTCTCATTTGTAAAGAGAGTTATGTTGGAGAATTGTTGCCAAAATACTATCAAAATTGTTCTCTATTCATTGTTGTGACTTGCATGGTGGATATACATGATCATTTTGGTGTATTTGCATGGTTCCTCTCATCTCTCAAATTAAAGTAGGATTTCATTTCATGTTGTTAAAGTAAGAATAGAAGTAGATGATTAGTTGTAATGGTGATGTTGGTGAATGTTTGATGAGGATCTTATACTAGGCCACTAGCATCTTGGCGGCTTGTCAAGGAGCCTTGTGTGGTAATCTAGTCAATTGCCCCCAAGTTCTACTTGCATTTCATCTTTCCACTTGTACTTCAAGTTGGGTTGGAAGATAGGTGTTAGTGTGAAAATCCTACGAATATTCCCTTAGAATCATTTCATCGATGGAAGTAGCGCCGTTGGTAAGCTTTCATTCGGTTTGATCTTCGTCCATTTGCCAATCTTTCCATTCAGCAGTAGTGGTAGAAGTAATCAGTAACTCCATAGTTGAAGTTGAGTAATTGAAGTTGAGAAATTGAAGTTTGATAATGTTTGAAGAGCAAAGCTGGAAGTGATATAAATTAAGAGATCCTTTAAGTATACATCACTCCCATTATCATCATAGTAAGAATTCAACATCTTTGAATGAACAACGTAAGCCCGCCGAAGTGATTACCAGCAAATCACATTTATATAACTGAGTTAGTATCCACAGGTGTAAGGAACCTTGGAGTATTCTTATATACTTTTCAAGAGAGGGTTGAGTGTTTGGTACGCTGTATCAAGTATTCAATTGCTATATGTTATGTAGTGGTACAAAACTCACATCAACAAAAACCCAAAATTGAAACACAACAGAAAACCAAAAGTAACTGGCACAGTAAAAAGTTCTGCTTTTCTTGTTTTTAACAGCTTTCTATTCTTAGAGATATAAACATTTACTGTAGGATTTAGTGTTTCAAGATCCCCAAAACAGACTGCTTCCTCCTCTCCATAAATTCAAACTCAATTTGTATCAACTTTTGGGATTTGGTAATCTTCACACTTTGGCTAAACCTTAACTTGAGTCTCTTATTTTACACCATATCAGAAAAGGACCCACAGTAGGAAGCATTCCACATGCACACAATGCGGTACAACATGAATTGAATCATTACACTACTATATCATATATGTATATGTTATGCTTAGATGTAAAAGAACAAAGATATGCATTTAACATGGCATATGCTTTCGTGTATTTAGGAAATTGTATTGGCACACACCAATACATCAAATAGACATAATTACAAATTTAAAGACTTCTTTGATCTTTCCAAATAGAAATTTTGACTGTTCATTAATTATGCTTATATGCTACTGGAGCCATCTCATACTATTTACTATCATTTGTTCAGTATAATGTATTCTTGCCTATATTAATTTAACTCGTATAAACCTGCAATATCTCATAGCTGACTGCTTAAGCGCAGTGATGATTATTTACCTCCTCAGATTCGGCAACAATATCCATTTTTGTACTTTTCCTCAAGGAAAGATACTTCTCACGAGCCTGAACAAAAAAGATACCCTTAATATTTTGACACAAAAATAGCTTGTAAAGTAGAATTAGCATTATTAAGCTGAAATAGCATTTAAAGTACTATTTATATTGTTAATATTTAAATCACTATCAAGCACAAACTCTTGAGTACATTATAATGGTTCTAATCATGCATGTTCCAAAATACCTTTCAGAAATTCATGTCTCTCCATATGATTAACTTAGGTTTTGACTTTTAAACTAGCCTACATTTCAATTAATGTCGTCAAGACCCATTGGACCATTATTAAACATCAGAGATACCAGCAAACTGCTTGTGGACCAATGTGAATGTGTTTAATAAATGCCATGATTGAAGCCTTTCTGTGTAATGGGATCAGGATGTATTAGATTACTAAATTTCATTTTTAATTTGATGCTGAATACAGATTCAAAATACAGAACCAAGCTATAAGCTAGAAACCTTTCTTACTCTTTTTTCTGCTATCTTATAAAAGCTAAACCTGAAAACCCATCTACTGTAGATAAGAACCAATAAAAATGATATAAAATACCTGATCATAATGAAGACTAGCTTTGTCAAAGCGCTTCCGGATCTCCTGCATTGCAATTTTTCTGGCTTTGTCAAGAACTTCTCCATTCATTCTTCTTTTACAAATTAGAATAATCAAAATAAAAATATAAACAAAGATATATTAATGAGAAAGTCAAAATAGTTGTATCTCAAATGAAAAAGGATAAGAGTAGTTGATTTTATAAAGATTTCAATGTTAGAAAATTATATCGTACCAAATTTTGATAAAATTTGGATCCCTTGGTGTCTTCTATGTACATTAGCTTAAAATTTGATCTAAAATTCTCATTTAAAAATGACTAGAGCAATTTGAGCTACTTTAAGAAGACAAGAATTTGCACAAACCTAAAATCAGAGTGCCAGCTAGTAATGATATCATTCCTTATCTATTGATAAGTAGCATTTCACAAAACCGTTCCCTATCAAAAGATAAATATGTTTTTTATATTTGACATAAAAACTGAAATTTGTCTATAAACTAACTCTATGCAATGGTAATGTTGGTTAAACCAAAACAGGTATGTTAGCTAAATGGGTTCTCATAATGCAAATGAAGAGGTGCCCTGTAGTTTGACTGCTAGAAGTTATTGTGATTAAGATTACAAACAAATATGTATCTATCAGTTAGTTTCAACTGAGTTGCTTAAACCCAAGTCTCATAAATGGATTTAGCTTTGCCATTACTCCCTCCCTTAGACTGTGTCATCAATTAAAAAACAAAAAGATTCTGCAATATACAATATACAAGATGAGATGTATTTTGATTTCTTTTATCAAACTTTCCTTTGGCAATTATTAAATAATAAAGAAAAAGATACCGATAAAGATGAAAAATCAAGAGCAGAGTATAATATTTGAGGGCAAGCCCATCCCAATTCAGAATACAACTTAAAGTAAACTATGCTTTAATAGCATATGGTATAAATGCAGAGTGATCCAATGACATTCAAAGATTCAGCTGGAAAGAAAGAATGGTAACGTGCTATGCTCAAAGATTACAAGGCACCAATGTCACCCACAGGAGCTGAGACAGAAGCCACAAGAAAGCAAATGATTAAATCCAGATAACCAACAAGAGCGAGTACAAGGTGCATAGTTCAGTAGAAAGTGTAAAGCAACAGTAATTTTCCAAAGGAAGCACATCAAATAGATGCCAAGAGTGCAGCCAAGGGTTTGGACTTTGGAGTAGCCAAGAAAAGAACATCTTATTTGCAAACTGAAGAAAGGCCCATGCAGATTGAAATATGTGCCTTGAACTTGATAAGATTGATTTCAATAAAAATGCATTCAAGAAAAGTAACTCAGCTCCAATTTTATGTCAAACTGGCAAGACCAGGCAAACATTGAACTGATAGACAACTATTGTGGGATAACAATCATGTTGAAATGCATATTTGCAAACAATATTTGCCCAGTTATTTGCAATTAAGACATTATCAATTATTTCTCTGAGATTGAAGATTGGAAGAATGAAAGGGAAGTTTTTATAACATGGTAAAAGCAGACACAGAAAATAAATTCAGAAAATTCAAGGTGAAACATTATATTGACATCACTTTAATTTGGAGCAAAATTCTCACCACCACAAGAGCAGCTATCAATTATGTGTTTGGTCTTCAGAAGCAACAGTAACACATGATTAACCAAAAATAATTTGTGTAGAAGGTTGAACTGCATAATTGTATGGAATAATCAAAAATAAGAATGAGAACTTCAGCTTGGCTGGATATACACATTCAAATTCAAGATGCTTTAAATCAGCAGTATACGCTGCTAGGATACACATGAACAGCAGGATATACTTTCAAATAGGGATCAGCAACTATTTCTCTGGAACATAAAAAGAAATCAGCAATGTAATTGTCACTGACTAAAGAAGTATTCAAAAAGTGGCAGTTGGAGCAGCATGTTTAAGTTATAAGGTTGAGACTGTGAGAGAAAAGCCTGAGAATTAGGATCAAAGCTGAAATAGAAGAGCTTAAGAATTAGAATCTAGAAAACAATATTGTATTGTGATAATCACAGCACAATTCATGTTAACATATATCCAATAGTATACAAGTAAGGAAAACACCGAATCACAATTTCACAACAACAGAAAGCTTATTAAGATTATAATTTTAGAGTTCATTTATTACAGATCAAAGGCCAGATTACAGATATTTCCATCAATGCCTTACAAAGATAAGATTCAGAGGTTTAAAGACATACTGTGTATGATGAAGAAAAAATGATCAAAGGGAAGTGCCTGAATGTTTTATATTGATTTAATTATTTTAAGTCAAGTTTTTATTTGATATTAAATGCCATCAATGCTGTATTTTAGCTGGCATTGTGCATATAATAATTTATTGATTTTTATTTCAGTGAACATGGGAATGACGGACTAAAATAAAGACAAATGAAAGATTTATTTGTTGTATGTTTCTGCATTCAGAAGGTCAATGGTAATCATACAAAACCAGATTGTTCGTAGCTCAAGCTCAGAGAATAGTAACTGATATGATTGATTTTCTATAACTCTTCATTGCAATGTTTAAAGTTTTTTAAACAAGCTACAAAACTTCTGGTTCATTAAATGCAGATCCTCTATCAACTGATTTCTAGCTTCACATAATTGTTCAACCACATCATATGTTCACAATCACTATGCATCAGTTCTAAAGCACTTTAGAACATATGATGTATCCTGTCCATGAATATATTTTATTATATATATTGGAAAAAGATTTAGTAAAAATTCCCAAGCCATATGTCAAGCCACAATGCACACTGATCTATATAGAAATTTTTCAGTTAAGTCAATAGTACCTTCACGTCATGTAAATCAATATTCACAAAGTGTATCAGTCGTTCATTCAAGATTTGCTCTACCTGAAAAAAGAAAACATATGTATAAGTCATACCTACATCTAGAAAATATGTTGATTCTGTTAAATAGTAAACAAAATGTTTACAACAGGAAGAGTATTATTATTTGTCCAAGTAAAAATAAAAAGATTTCAGCCTTTTTTCTTATTTCCAGATGTCCAATACAAGCACAGTAGTACTAATTTTTGTATAGTAAAAGATAGCATTAAGTACCTGGGATCGAAGAAGTTCTTTATATGTCCCAATTTCTCGCAAAGCAATGGTATATTTGGTCATCACAGGCCCTGTGGTACACATAATTGAGAAACCATGAAGAACAATACTTTTGAATGTCAAGATGTATGCTAAAGAAGCATCTAATTTCAGTTCTTCTCACATTTTGAACACAAATTAATAGATTATGGTTGAGCTTTTTTATTAAGATAAATGTTAGTGGATTTTCTCCTCAAACACATGCACATCAATGGCAGAATCTAAAACAATTGTAAGAATCAAAAACATCTACATACACACACAGTGACACAACTGCCAAAGTGCATGAATTACATATGACAAAGAAACAACATACTAATACAATCTGAGTATGAAAACATAAACATGCAAGCCGCAACTGCCCCAAGTCTAAGTGTAATTTACATATTGTAATTGCAAATCATTGTCTTAAAACAGAAAATAATATTTTAAATTTAATTGTATGGAAATTGTTAGTCTCTGAGGAAAAGCTAACAAAAGCTTAGAATGCCAATCATTACACATCTAGCAATTGTACAATTAAATAAAAAGCAGTGGCAATTGATAGCTCAAAGGAAGCCACAACTAGTAACATTTGAAATCCTTACCAAGGTAGATTTGTGGTAGTTGTAACAAGAATATTGATTGACGTGTATAGCCAACTTATCATTCTATGTTAGCATTCACTGAGTGGGGATTTTTACAAAACATATTTTTTTTTAACCATTTAGTCCAAGGGCTTGAGCTTAATTAGTTGAAACATTGGGATCTAATTGTGGAGACCCAAGTTCAATTCCCCATAATGACATCTAAGTTGTGACTCTTAGTTTTCATAGGAGGTGGTTTCTATATAAAAGTGGATTTCTAAGTAGTGACTCTTGGTCTTTTGTAAGTGATTTCTAATGTGCTTGCTCATAAGGAGCTTGTACTCGTCTAATGTTGATGATCATATGAGCAAGATATTTTTAATAGATAATCAATTCAAAATAAAAACGGTATAACCATTTACATATATAATATGCACAGACAGAAACTAACATGGCATGTTCATGCTAAAGGTGAAGAACAAATACAAAAGTCATCATTCTCAGGTAAACAGCTAGCAAGAGCCTCGAATACCAATCATCACAAGTAAATAGAAAAATAGCAAGAGTTGACAACCCAGAACTAGCTATGACTAGTAAATTTTCAAATCCTTGCCAACATTGATGCTAGACCCAATAAAGTGGTGTTGATGACAACAAGAATATTGACTGACACATGTAGCCAACTAATCATCCTGTGTGAGTGGAGGAATGTTGAAAAGGACAGCAATAATTTCCCTGGCACAAAGCTGTGCATGTAAATATCCTTTGTGTAGAAGAACCTACTTAATCCATTACAGGGGAAAATTTCATTGTCTGAAAACAAAAGAACGACTTCCACAAGGGAAAGAAACATAATATAAAAATGTGGCCATGTTTGACAGTAGATATTGAGTGTCAGCTGCTACGGACAAGTCCAACAATGTTTGGGTTGCTTAAGGTACTTTCTAATCCACTAGACACAAGTATTAAGAATCTATCCCATCAAAGCAAAAAATTCTATAAACTCATATAAGTGCCTTCTGCAACAATAGAAAGTCTAGATCTACTGGCTTAACATTTAAATCGTCAATACATTCTTCCTTTTCCTCATTTTAGACTTAAACAGTCACAAAACCAAGATTACTGTCAACAAGAGAAGTCATTTGACAGTTACTCCCCAAACAGGAACAGGTTAGAATTAAGGGTAAATGATGCTAACATATGGATGAGGATCTCCAACAGAAGGCTGGAGTGACCACATCACTTCCCCTATAGATGCAGGTTGATCAAAGAGAATGATAATCAGCATACAAGAAAAGCATTCATGCTAATAGTTTAGTTATCTGTTATTTTGTGAATATGTGCTTCAACAAAGAAAAACCTGAATCATCAAGTCAAACAAGTCATTTCTTAATAATCTGTAAGTCACACGAATTTTAAATTTTGAAATAAAGGAAAAAAAAATCTAATAAAGGATATGAGAATTGGTTACAGATTACATATTGCATGATAAGAGATTTATAAATGGATAAATAGTTAAATAAAAAAGTTCATAGTATAGATGAACAACCTCCAAAAGCTATACCAATCGGATCATTATGTCCTCCTCCAAACATTTCAAGAGCACTTGCAAATGCAATATCTTCATCATATGCTTCTCCCAATCCTTCCCTGAATGCAAAAAAAACAACATTCAACATGTGTTAACTACAATAGAAAAATTTCAAAAAAAATTAATGAAATAACATTTAGACATGTTACTATATGCCAATAAAAAGCATCTGCAAAAATCATTGTGTCTTGCCTTCTGTTTCTTGACCACAAAAGATGTTTACAGTTTTGGCGTTTAGTTTTATAATTGCTTATGGCAAATTAAATTTCGATAATTCTGTAAGAAATATGCATTGCTTCATACCGGAGAGCATGTTATTTTTTATTTTATATATCTATCAGATATAATGAACATATCTAACAACAAACAAACACTAATAAATCATTGCTTTACAAATATAAAATGAACATCATAAATAATATAAACGAAATAACTATAAAGCACTACATACAAAAAGGTCATTTTCAACATATACCAACATTCAAATGACTTGGCAATGTAATTTACCTACTGAGTAAAATGCATAAATGTTATTGCCTACAAAAATTCAAACTTCGCTCTCAATATCTGAATGCATTTAAAATTTCAGATAAATGCATAGTAACCCGCCATTCAAAGCTCTGATGATGTTTACAACTTTCTTTCTCATGCTACAAATCCAACCATCAGCAACACAGTTAGTCACACAAGCTAATCAATAAACAGTGCCTTAATTAGAAGAATGGGAAGATAGCTCGAGTCTTGAACATACGTATATTTTCGACATCCTTTGTAAAATTTTTGACTTCGCTCCCTAAGCGCCTCTGCACTTTCTTCTAATGCTTGTAGCTGTAGTTCAATAAAAAACATCAATTCATCACGATGATAAACATATATCTTAAAATTGTAACAAAATAACAATCTGATTTAATATAAAGAAAACAGCAATTTGATTTTACATAAACAAATCTGTTTAAGGATCACTACAATTATAATTTTAACCCAATATATTCCTATTAATTTATTAAACTGTATAAATTAATATTCCATCTAAATGACTATGGTAGTGTGACCAATTATCTATGATGAGTGCTATTATACGAGATGCCCATTAAATCCATACACTCGAAATCAAATCCATGCTCAAAATAGCAATATAGAGGGAATCAAAAGCAGTGAAGCTTTTGACATGGACAGATCCCTATACCTTCTAATCAATCATTAAAATCTTGAAGTACATGAAGATTATATAAACTTACCTGAAAACCAAAAATCTGAGCTGCTGACAGAGGGAAATTTGAGATATCGCTGATTCAAAAGTTTTTTAAAAATGATTAAATAGGAACAACCACAAACATAAATGCTTATTCTATGAATGTTTGCCTCTTCCACTGTGATTTAGGTGCAGAGAATGTAATTAATGCTTTGATTGTAACAACGTAACAAAAGTGAGGAAAGGGGAACGATCAAATCCCACATTAACCGAAGTCCCCATTTTTAAGATACCAAGAGCACTAGCACATGTCAGTCATAGTTCGCATATCATTTATTACTTAAATAATTATGAAGCAAAGAATGTCCGAACTCATACTTGGATCAGCCTCGAGTTCAAGAAGAACTATGCATGCATAATTTTACTTTCAAAATTAATTATAACTAATTTACAATTATAACAGCCAGCAACAAAAGAAAGTTTGTCATCACAAAAATAATTCATGGAGAAAACCTAGTAGTAATATTAACCATGAACCATGGACAAACCAATGCAAACAACTGCTGCTTCACAAGATGGAAGCAACCCCATGTATCATCAACATACCTCATAGCAGCTATCACCCAAAATAACACTACAAATTGAAATTGATGGATTTCCTTTAAATATTGGCCGAAATGATTCCTCTCCGCATTGCATAGGACTACATCTTGAAAATAAAAACCTCAAGAATTACATTCAAGCTTGCATCTTCCCTCACCGAACAAGCATTGAAGCACCTCTTACGACAACACAAAAAACAAACATTAAAGTCAATTATTATGAAGTAACATTCCAGGGATGTGCCTATCGGAAAAATATCACTTTTCTTTGAGTAGGGCAGTCCTTGGAGTAGTTGCATTGAGAGGGGAGCCACACATCCCCCCGCCATCCCCAAGATAACCCTATGCAATAAGGGGCATCCCCTCTAGGATAGTCAAGAGACACCCTACTATCACACAGTGAATGGAGGACACATAGAAGTCCCTCAACCCTCCTAGGAATGAGGAGCATTAGAGGCTGCCCTATTGACACCAAGCCTGCAAGAGTATGTCTAGGTGTACTTAACCATCCTATGGACAACAGAAGACCCCACACCTTGAAGAATATCCCAGTCGTTAAAAAATTAGAAAAAAAAAAGAACAAAAACCCTAATCCTAAACCTAAAAGTGATGCCCACCATAAAAAAAACTCATGAATACACTATCATAATCTATATTGCATTCACAAAAAGAGGAAGAAAAGAAGAAGAGGAGGTCCCAAGCAAACTATATAAAAAAAATTATTTAACATATTAAAATTTAAAAGACAAAAAAAAATGAATATGCCATGAAGCTCCCCGCAACCTCAAAGGCTTTTTAGTTTAAGCTTGTTGATGAGGAACCATCTGCTCGACCACACCCTATATCATTAAAAGGAATACACCTAGGCAGTATCCTGAACCCAATGAAGGGCATTGCCCCTAGACACTACAAGGAGCTATATAATTCAACCTTACTAGGGACTATAACCCCCAAATCCTTACTCTGATTTTAAAACAAAATAATGAAAATTGTTTAGGGCTGAACCAGATTAAATCCCTAGTACTTGAATTCCATTTGTACTTTTGGTTTGTTGAGTTAATCTCAACTCCAATTATGGTTATAGTCAAGTAATTTACAGGGTGAAAATATAATCATCTTAGTGAAGATGCTTGTTGGATTTAAAATATGTATATTGGCATTGCAACTTGTTGCAGACCTCTCTGTAAAACCTTTACTCTCTAGAGAATACCCTACTTGGGAAAATGCTGAACCTCCTCGCTGATATTATAAAACAACCCACTCAAAATTTGGACAGCATTGATGTATATACTTTTAGTCATTTGCTGAATTATGTTGGAGTTTGGTACTCTTTTTCAGATAATGAATGGCAACAGATTTTATCATCTTTGAAAACAGAAACTGCAGAAATAGTGCCAGGATTTGATCAGATTGTTTAGAGTATAAAAGATGATCCTACAAAGTCTAACAATGGAGTCTTGGTTGATAGCACAATTTAAAAATCGTCACTGACGTAAAATGTGTACCTCAATTAAATTTGTATAAATTTTAGCTTCTTTTGCACATTGTATACATAAACACTAAAATGCAACTTTTTTACTCTTTTTTATTTAATTTCTCAAATATTATTTTTTAATATATTATTTTAATATGCATCCCCTTAGGGGTTTTGGTATTCATTCACTATTACTAAATCAATATATGTATTTTATGTTATTCTCTCATGAGCAAGGGCCCCAATCAGATTGTTTAAGTGTGACTGACATTAAGACATCAGACAATAGAAAATATGATCCTACAAAGTCTAACAGTGGAGCCTTGATCAATGGTACAATTTAAAACATATTAAGATTCACTGTCACTTACGTAAAATGTTACTTTAATCTTGTATAGAATTTCATCTTCTTTTGCTCATTATTTACATAAAGATAAACTGCAACTTTCTTTTATTATTTTTCATGTGTTATTTTAATATTCATCCCCTTGGGGTTTAGCCCGGATTTTGGTATTTAGTCACTATTGCTAAAGTGATGTATGCATTTTGTGTATTTCTCTCATGGGCAAGGACCCTGATAGAACCTTCACCACTATCCAAAAAATATGTCACCAAATTTTAGAAAAAATTTCAATCCCCTAAACATATCCCCCATCTCAAGGTCTGTGGAACACTGTTATAAAGCAAGGCCTCAGCAATCCAGAAGTATTTAATTCTAGTTTCCATATTCATTCAAAGAATCAAAACTCATAGACCCATAATACACTCATCCTTGTCTAAATATGTGCAGGTAAGGCCATGCCACTAACACATAAATCAGAAACAACATCAATTTCCATATTCCTCATCAAATTGAGAATACAAGAACTAGCTAGGTCTTCTTTCAAAGGAAATCAAAAGAAAGCAGAAATCAGTTCAGTACTACTCTCTTCATGGAAAACCTTCATGCCAAGAGGTAACATTGAACTAATGTTTGGTATAACAGCCTAGCAACTAGACTGCCACTGTATTCAACAGAGTGACATGTTATCTACACATCCCTAGCAACCTCCACGGAGGAACTAGTGGATGCCGCAGGTCTCTCTTGCATGGGCATCTTCCTTGAAATTTTAGATGGACCTTCTCCCCCAAGTCTCTTCTCTGATATAAAGTATAGCAGCGTACCCTTCTCCTATATTTCCTCAGCACTAAGGGACCTTTTGGTTTTAAAATCTCTTATTTCAAATTGTGTGGTTGTGACATTTGGAGTAGTCATCCCTAAACTTGTAGCTTGCAGCTTGTCTGATTGTCATGATGTTAGTGTGGTCATTTGTTTGCCTCAGGTAGGAGTGTCAATCATATAAACATTGCTAGCAATTGACCGTCTTATGCCTAAGTTGCCATATGGGATACGGCTACGCCAGTATGAAACTTCATCATTGATCAAAGCCAAATGCCAAAATGGAAGTGATAAAGATCAATATTAAATGCCAATTGATGCTTTTATGGTCATTTTATTGGTTTTTGCATGCAAAAAATATTTTTAAATGTTTTATTTTGTCACTTTATGGCACTAAGCGCCTTTGGGATCTCGTGGGTACACCTGGGTGCGCCCAAGGCGTCTGAGGCATACCTTGGGAGTACCCAACTGTACCCCCAAGAGAACCCGCACAAGAACGCACCCGGTATGGGTGCAGGGCCGATTCCGAGCATACCCAGTAACCTAGTCACAAGCCCTGCCTTCAGTAATTTTTGTTTGTGTATCTCATCCTCAATAACTTCTTCGTATGTGGCATGACCCAAATGGTGCAATAACACTTATAGGAGCTTTGGAGCATTAGGATTTAGTGGGAATGTCCTTATAGCAGTGACAGGCCCATCCATTTCTTCATTTGATACCTTCAGAGAATAGGGCTTTTTTGATTGCCTACCTCTAAGGGATGAGCATAAATGTAGTCACAGCATATTTCAAACAAACCTTCCTTATATTTCACCACAGTCCTAGTTGACATGTTGTTTATTGATAAGGCTATTGTTCACATTTGTTCTCTCCAAATCCTTAATTCATGAATACCTTGTATGCCATCCTAAAAGCTATATGCTCCCACAATATGTTCTCCTCTCCCAAGCAAGACATCTGTAAAGAGCTAAACATATCAACACGCAGCCATAGCAAAGCTAATGCTCACATTCCCTAATTTTCTCAAGATTGTCTAAAATTTATTCTTGGAGAGCTTTGCACAAGTTATACTTAACTCCGTGCACAATGTCACATGTTATTTAAATACTTTTGTGGTGGTTGAATATTTCCTATTCATGTAATATACTTTCAATGTGATAGCATTAGTAGAATACTTGATCCTATAAGAGTCACACAACAAAAATTTTAAGAAATGTTGTCAAAGGCACCATTGCTTAAATGAGAAAATAAAAAACAAAAAAGATTTTTTTATGTGTTCCCTGCCTGCTGCCTTTTTTCCATCAGCAAGCAATTTTCCTGTAAAAACTCACAGAAACGCAAACATTTTGTAGCAAGTTGATTGCCAAAATTCACCTGCAAATCACCAGCAAGTGACTCAACAGCCAATTTTCCCTTGCAAGTTGGCAAGTAATTCTCCAAGTTTTTAAACTATGGGTTAATGTTGAAGTAGAAAATGACAATTAGAGCATTAATAGGATGGGTCAAGAGCAATCTTGTAGCAATTTGGAGCACTCATATTAGAGAACAGTTTCATTTCTTAAACATGCTTCCAGCAATAGGATAGGAGAACAGTAGAGACTAAGAGGTGTATTATTTTTATTATGCTCAACCTTACTACATGTAACATGGCTATACTCAAGATCAAGTTCTATTGGCTCCAGCCTTTCAACTTATGTGACCATTCTGCTTGTAGCTCTCAACGTGAAGAATTGAAAGGGAGCTTTGCAAACAAGAAAAAGACAAAAGGCTAGACCAAAGGATAAATAAGCATCTAGATTCAAATGGAAATACCAAGCCCAGATAGCTATCTGATTTAAAAACATTAGTGCCATTTTTATCTCAGCGTGTTTTATGCTTCTTTGCTAATTAAAAAATGTCATTTTCATTATCGTTGTTGACAACCATAATTGTCAGCATACCCAATCATAAATTTAATCATTTACACCAAAATAATTCCACTAACCAACATCTATATATGTAGCTCTTAAAGCACTGAACCACACCCAATCAACATAAGTACCCTGCAGAACATAATGCAGCTTGGGCAACTTCCATTGTGTCTGTTAGTATGAACCCGCCAACTCAAACTTCTGCAATAAAATCACATCACAATACAGAAATGCGGCAACAACAAAAAAGTACCTGTAAAGAACAATGTTCCTCGCAGGTAAAACCTCTTTAATAATCCAAGTCTATTTTATCTAGACTGGGACTGAAAACAGTTCATATATGTAACAATATATCTGATGGATTTCCTCAATCCTCCTTTCTACTGTGATGTCCCTCTGATGATAAGAAAGCTATATGTCTTTATTCAATTTTACTCATTTTTCTGCCTGCTATTTTTCTAGTCTATTTTTCTACATCTGTAACTTCATCAATACCCACAAGTCAATACAATGCCTAAGAAAAGCTAAAGCTACTCAAAATCACACTACATGAGCAATCACACCATGAAATGGCAAGGCTAACAGCTTCAATGCTAATCCATATTTATTAGTATGGCTGAGGTAAGAACTTGGCTAGAGAGAAACTATGTGCAGAGGATATGCACTTGTTTTCAAGAGACCAGGTGATTCCAGTTACTCTACGTAAGCACAAATCAACTCACTCAATCCTAGCAAACAGTCTTACTTCTGTGTCTCTAGCAAGAGAATTGGCCTTTGGCTCAAATTTGACAGCCTGGACCTTACTGGAACTAAAATCAGAGATATTTAAAACCTACAGCATTTTTCATTCCATTGAAACCCTAGGTTGAATTAACAATTAAAGATTGGAAACATCCATGTCACATCTATAGATACATGCAAGTTTTCCAGATCAACTACGTGATCATATATAATAAAAGTTTCGAGAATTCGGTTACTACTTATGTTCATTGCATTAATTTTCACCACAGAAAAACTTAGAGAAAGGTGAATGAATTTGGCAGGAGAAAGTACCAAAAGACAGCACAGGCAACTGCTTCAACACTAAAAAAAAATTATTCACAAAAACATAAAGTTTTCACGATCCAGAAGCGTTTCAATGATAATTATTCAGCCAAGAAAAAATCACATTCTCACACAAGACATTTTAACTATTGTTAACTTGCTTCCATCCTTCCATTTTCAGCAAAAAATATCCAATCTGCACTCACTCTGGCATTAAATTTATTTCTACCACTTATATAAAGAGCGGCATGCATCAAAGGCTAAAATGTTCATTTTCACATTATAATTATCAACTTAAATTCGATTGAAACTCACGTTCATGAGTATGATAAATTATTTACATTCTTCCACTATCTACAAACTATTCCAATCGACAAAGTATTTACATCCTTCCACTATCCACAAACTATTCTAATCTACGCTCACTCTAAAACTAAGTCTACTTCTAAAACCCAATGATAGACCATAATGAATGCAACGCATTCAGACACTCATTCAAGATCAAATTTAATTTTACAGCTTACCGATAGGCAATTAGAACAATACCATGCACTCGGAGCTAAACGTATAAAAATTCAAATTTGAGCCAATGCATTCTAAGCTTACCTGACTACGGAACATGGGCGAATCGTCCAGCTTCCCGAACAACATCTTTAACGTCTCTGCTCTCTATTACTTCCAATCTTCATCAAAATGCAAGCACGGAAACAAAAAATATCTCCACTTTTAAAAACTGCAATGCAAGTCCATAAGACTAGATCCTCGAGCACGATCTGCCCCGCTTATCATATGTCAAGCTCGCAAAAGGCAAAACAAAACAAGGCCTCGTTCTCACTAATATCGCCCAATTAACAGATTCTTACATCAAAGAAATAAGCATCCCGACACCTAAGTTAAGCCGTCCCGAAAGCAACGACTGAAACCCCGCGGACATCAAAACCGGATGTTTAGCCCCTTACTGCAAATGCGCGCAAGCCACTAGGGTTTCAAGTCCCAAACCAAGCTGAAAAAGATCACAACCGGCAAGGGTTCGAGTTCAAACCTCCACAACGCCAAAAGCCTCAGATTCAATCTTATCGCGATGGATGACGAATCTAAGCTGGCTTCTGCTTCAGAAACGTCGAAAACAAGCAATCCATGCGCTTTCCCAGGCTACAAAAACCTAGGGAAGGTTGTTTACCACGTTTTCCTGCACAAACGTCATTTTAAAGCTCTCAAAATAGAATCGATGGACATTTTGCAAAAACTTACAGCTTTCTTTTAGCTCTTTCTATTCATGCACTTGGAAAGGGCATAAAGCTGGGTCCTGACTGCATGACAGAAACGAATCTTTACTCCTTGAACTGGGTCCAACCACTCCCGGAGTTCCACGTGTACCTCCTTCCAGCTTGGCAATGCCACGTTAGACAACCCGTGCGGTCGTGATCTACGTGGCGTGCTTTGAAATACTGAAGCGTGTTGTACGTGAAAATCACAGTACTTGACAGCGCCCCGTCACTTTACTTTTTTCAACGCATAATTTTTTTTCTGCGGTAGGAGTGGTGGGCCATAGGCTGTGGCGCTTAAATAACGCGCTAATCTGTGTTGAATCGTCGGCATCGCATTTAACACCTGCAACTCTGGTTAGGGATTATGGCCGAGGTTTAATGACTGCGGCCCCGACGAGTTGGACAGCGATTTTCAGATTCTAGTAGAGTGAGTCTTCGACTTTTCTCAATGGTTTAATTTATTTATTAGTTTTAAGTATCTCTGTTGCCTATTTTTTATTAATTACTTTGTATTATTCGCGTGTGATAAAGTATTCATATTTTAATGTTGGGTAAGCGAGCTTCTATATCTAATGTAGTTTGGTTTGTTTTCTAATATATGATTAAAATTCGAGGAAGATTTGAAGGATAAG